>JAADWJ010000273.1:0-27744 GCA_023336165.1 Pythium monospermum
CCCCCCCCCCCCCCCCCCCCCCCCCCCCCCCTGCCCCTTTGTCGCCTTGGCCATGCAGAGCGAGCTGGTCCACACCTGGATACAGCCGCTCGAAATCAACAACAGTGTGCGCGGCGTCACATCAAGCATACACACGCTTTTCCGCCGACGATGGCATCGTCAGCAAACACACTGGATGTAAGCCTTTCGCACCAACTCGCTTGGTGTCGATACTGCCATCGTGGAGTATTGTACCGCACTGTACTGTACGCATCCATCACCTATAGCCAACTGCAGAGTAGCAAGTCTTGCACTACCCATCCAGCACCGCAGTGAAGCGACCAGCATCGTCTTCATGCGGTGTTGCCAGTTTATCGGCTCAATAGATTTCCGCAATACGTTCGCGCTGCGCAGAATCCACAGCGGTGGTGGCCCGCAGCAGCGCGTGCCCACGCGAGTGGACCCTCCGTGTCGGCGGATGGACGAAGTGGCCTGGGCGGACATCCTGCGTGCTCACGAAGTCACGCCTGAGCTTTTGGGTCCTGGTCTGCCGCCTGATCCAGCGCACACGGATGCGTACGATAACAAGTGGAAGAAGCTTCTCTTTTTAGAGACCCACAGCGCTCTGGACGCGTTCACACGCGACTGGCATCTCGCTGGCCGCAGCAAAGATTTCATTGACGCTCGTGCGCATTTCCATATTGAATCGCTGGGCGACGAGGCCTCCGGTGATAAGAACATCCTCGTAGGACGCGTCTCCTGGACGACCGCCACGGAGCACCAGCAGCAGCAGAACAAACACAATGACTTGCCAGGCACGCTCATGAAGACCAAAGCAGGGTGGCTCTATCTGCTTTCAGCAAGTCGCGCGACCACGACGACAACGCCAATGCCCATGGCTGGCAAAGCAGTCGCGTATGACGACAACTTTCAGCAGAAACGCAACTTCCCAAAGCTTGCAGGACGAGCTGTCGTGGTCGACAACTTGGCGACGCTGAGCTACCGGTTCCGTGCGCTTTCTCAGTACAAACAGGCCGTCCACGCGTCCATCCAGCGCGTGGTAGAGAGCGGCGACCTCATGGCCGGGCGGACGGCTACAACCACCAAACAAAAACACGCGGCCGGCGAGCCAGTCCTGGGACTGGGACTGCTGAATCCAGTCACGGACGAAATGCGTGCGACGACGACGTTGAACGACTCGCAGTTCACTGTGATGGCCAACGTCCACGGGCCTGTGGACTTTGTGCAAGGCCCATCAGGCACGGGCAAGTCGACGTTCATCGTCGAGTTCGTCAAGACCCGGATCCCATCCACAGGTGCTGCTGCTTCCCGTGTGTTGATCTGCACGACCACAAAACGAAGCCATTGATTCGCTGACCGAGAAACTCGCTTCCCAGTTTGGTGACGTGTTGCTGGCCGTGGGCAGTGCATCGCGACTGGGAGCGACAAGCGCTCACTACTTGGTGGAGAACCAAGTGGATCGCCACGAAAGTGTGCGCGCCTTTGAAGATCAGCTGATGAACGCCACGGTGCATACCGAGCTGTTTGCTGCGTTGAGCGAACTGGATCAGGACACTTTGCTCGCGGAAGACACGCTCATGGAAGATGAAATGTACAGGCGATTCATATGGGAGCTGAAGCAAGAACAAGAGGATCAAGAGGACAAAGAGGACGAGGACGAGGAGGACCAAGAGGACGGAGAGGTAGACAAAGGAGAGGACTATGGTTGGCACGCTGCGTTGCGCGCACTCGCCGCGGCCGTCGAGCCGGTCTCCACGTACGTGGCCGTAGAGCAGCCGCAGCAGAAACAGTATCTTCAAATCGAAACGGCACGGCAGGCGATGCAGTGCGCGTCCACGACGACCAATGCGATTTCCCTCCTGGAAGCCGCGCGCGCGTATCGAAAGAGTCTCACGAAAGCAAATGCACGCGTCCGCACAGTCGCTCGCGTGGCCATCGTCGCGCAGGCGCGGTACGTCGTGTGCACTGCGGCGACCGCAGCGACCGTCCGTAGCCGCATGGGCGACAGAAGCGATGACTCGCTGGTGTCGCCTCTCTCCTCCTCCTCCGTCTTCTCCTCTGACACCGTCCTCGTCCACGAAAAGCCCCCAAAAATCGTCCACGCCATTTTTCGTTTGCAGCAAAACGCAGAAGTTCGTTTCTTCGGCAATTGAATCCGGAATTTTTTTTTGAACCGGATCCCAATTCCCATTCCGATTCCGATTCTGATCCGGACTCGGATTCGATTCTGACGGTCAAACCGATATTGTTGATGCGGATGGAGAAGACGAGGAGAACCTACTCACCAGTATGATGCCAGCGTTGCCTTTTGAATATGTGATCCTCGACGAAGCCGGCGCCATGCTGGAGCCAGACGTCATTGGCACGCTTCTCCACGGCTGCCAGTTCTTGCTCTGTGTGGGCGACCACCGCCAGTTACCGCCGTACACCAAATAGCAAGACGCTACTTTTTACAAGTACAACATGCCGCTGCTGCATCGCTTGGCCAAGACGTCGCCGCCGTTGCACAACCTGTTGACCACCCAGTACCGGATGCCGCCGAAACTGGCCGAGATCGTGTCGTCCCAGTTCTATAACAATGCGTTGACGACTGCGCCGTGTACCGCTGCGACTCGTCTGCGTGGCCACCCTGTTGTGTTTGTCCACGTGGATGGGAAAGAAGAGCGCCGCGGCACGTCGTTTGCCAACAGAGCCGAGGTCGCGCGAGTCGTGGAATTGGTCACAAGGGAGCGCCAGGCGCACCCACACCAGACCGTGACCGTGGTCTGCTTCCACAAGCCACAGTACCACGCGGTTCGCCACGAACTGACCCGCTGTGGGCTCATGGACGCAACAGACGCCATGGTGGCGGTGCGCACGGTGGACTCGATGCAAGGCCGCGAAGCCGACGTGGTCATCCTGTCGTGTGTGCGCACAGGCGACTCGCTCGGCTTCCTCAAGGACCGCAACCGTCTCAACGTCGCGCTCAGCCGTCCCAAGCAAGTCTTGTACATTGTCGGCCACAAATCCACGCTGGTGACGCACAGCAAGTGGGGAAATGTCATCAACCACGACCACACATTCTCAGAGTTGTAGATGATACCATAGCTGTAGCTGTATCCTGCTTCAGTGAACATGGGCGGCTGCAGCAAACTACTAGCAGCAAGAAGGTCAAAGCGTGATGGTGAAACGCACTGACGTCGGACGTCAGTCTCGTTCCCTTATAAACTACTTGTCAACACAGTGTATCCGTTGATGAACGTTTGTTGTCGCCATTGGGCTCGGAAGAAACAAAGCTCATACGCAGCTCACTGACCATTGCTTCACGTTGAAGTTGGCATCAGATGGTGACGCACATTCGCATGTGGGCCGCCGAGTGGAGCGCGGATTGATTCGCACTGTGGGACGCCCCAAACAGTGCCCGAATCATCATCTGGCAGCTGGCAAGCGCGACATCACAACGCAGAGCAGAAGGTGAGTGAATAAAAACACAATTGTGGAGACCGATGTTGCATTGCGGGTTGCACTCTCGGCTGGAGCTGGAGTGGAGTGCAGCAGTCCAGCTGCATCAAGAGGATGGGCCAAAGTGGTCAAGAAATGGATGCATGTTTGGACACGCGGAAAATGTTAGAAAATCATGCAGCCACCACCATGCCATGGCTACGGACAGTATCCGGGTACTGTATGGAGACTTGAGACGCTCTGTGTTGCTGGCGACGAGCCCATTGCTGCTCATGTTGCGCGATATCTTTCACGTTGGACAATCGCACTGGGAAAATGGAACCTGGTCAGCAGCGAGCGGCGCTTGGTGGTTCCAATTTTTTTTTCATGTTTTTTTTTCTGTAGACTGCACCGACGGGTCGGGTTTTTGCACTTGGCCCTTACAAATCCCAAGAGTTGAAAAAAACAGCTTTGGCTTTTTGGCTGAACGTGCGCCAGCGACAAGGCGTCACGCATGTTGATCATCCGCGAGTGCCACGATTGCCAAGGAAGCCAAGGCATGAAAGAGAGACAAACCCATATTGCGTTGAGGTCGACCAAGTCAAACCCACGGTGGCTTCTTCGGGGCAGAATGTTCAGGAGTATTTGCCCAATACCGGTACCGGTATAGATCCGTGTGAGAGAGTTGCATTTCCTTTTTCCACCTGGCACTCCTGCACGAATTCTGGGGAGGAGCTGATGAGAATCAGGACCCAATTCTGCAAAGCCCATTGCGGGCCGGCTTCCGGGCCATGGAGGAAATCAATTCCGACCAGCCAATCATGCGTGTGTATTATCCGCCGTTTCACTGTTTTGGCCAATCAAATACGTGAATCTAATTAGGTGTAGGGCAGTTTGATAACCCATTTGGGCATTTTCGCCGTGGGTCGCGCTCGCGGTTCCAACCTGCTGGAAAGATAGCCATGCATTCGTTCGACGGGCCTCTCGGTCTGTGTGGGCTGCTTGCGTGGCCATCGAGCGAGCCCGCTGGCCGAGACACGCATGGGCTCACTTCTCGTCGTGCAGCGTGAGTGCCAAGCGCGTGATAGTTCACTCCGCAGGGGCGCATGACCACCCCCTTCATGTTGGTGTAATGACTCATTAGGGTGCCCCCTCCCTCTTTTGTTATCGCAGAGCCTGACAGAAGCACCGTCAGTTTGACTTTCCTTTGTCGTGCCGTTCCATCCTTTCACTCGCGCCGACATGGATGATCTGCTGTGTAATGAGGAGAACGTGCCGTCCTCCCCCAAGGCGCTTCTCCCCCTGGAAGTCACCACCACCACCAGTATCGCCAGTGTGGACCCGATCGAAGTCGTGCGCTTGATGACGCGACGAGAAGCCGAGTACGAAAGCGGCTGTAACCCCAAGTATCTGGAAGCCATCCAGCGCCACGGCATGGAAGAGTCGTGGCGGTACAAGATCTGCCGTTGGATGTTTGACGTGCGTTTAGATTTATCGGTTTTTAATTTCTGTAAGTGGCTTGTAACTAACTGAGCATCCTCATACTCATAGACGGGCAAGGCGTTTGAACTGACCAGGGACACGGTCGGCACCGCTGTCCACTTCATGGACCACTACTTGTCCACGAAATCGGTCGACAAGATCTTGCTCCAGTTGGTCTCCATGGTGTCCATGTACATCGCCTCAAAGATGCACGAGCACCAACCAATTTCCATGGTATGCAAATGGAGTACCGACAACAGCAAATCTTTTCTTTGTTTCTGATTTTGTAAATGATAACAGGAGGAGATGGAGCTCTTGTCGCAGCGCAAGTTCTCGCGGGACGACATCCGCCGTGTGGAGACCCACTTGCTGACGACGCTGGGCTGGCGGTTGTCGCCACCGACTCCGTTCATGTTTGCTCGTGACTTTATCAACGTCATGGACAACGTCAGCGCCACCACCAAGTGCGAGCTGGAACAAGAGGTCATGGAGTTTCTACAGGACGTCACAGAAGACTACGGCTCGCTGGGTTTCCATCGCTCCAGCCTTGGACTCGCGGCCGTGCATGTGGTCTGGAAGGCGCGCCGCCTGCGCCCCAGCGTGGCCATCCAAGACGCCCTGCGGTCCGTGGATGCCACAAAAGAGGACTTTGTGGCCTGCTACCGCTGGCTGCGCGAGCTGTATCGCGCCAAGCGCCAGCCGCAGCTGGTAATGCAGCCTCGTTTCGTGAGCGTCGAAGAGAGCAAGATGACGGACCCGTCGCGCTCGGTCAGTCCAACGTCCGTCGAGGACGCGGCGGCCTTATGCGGCGGCGACCCACGTGGCCAACTGGACGACCAACTGCTGGTCCAGGAAGTGGTTGTCCAGAACAAGAACAAGTCCAGTGGAAATGGAAATGGAAATGGAGACGACGCCGCCTCGCCGGAGCGGGAGCGCAAGCGCGCTCGCCACAGCGTTGACTGACCGATCACAGACATACGTGACTGTGACTTGCGTGGTTGTTCCTGTCTCCGTGTGTGTCCTATGATGATGGAACTCGGTGTATTGTCCGTCTATTTAACCCGAAAAATGCAAACAAATTATTTAACACAAAGAGCTGCTGTATACATCCATGTACCCGTATGATAAACGCTACCAAAGTAGAAGGAGTGGACGAGTCCTCATGATGGTCATGGATCATCACGGAGAACGTCTCCGACATTTTGGTTGGGTGCTCTTCTCCATTTCTCGCCGAAATAATGCTAATTTAATTGTAGACAATTATTCTAATTTTTTATTGCCAGGATTTGCTGTGGTTTCAACACAGGAATTGCAGCAATTTCTATGTTTTATGGGCTGGGTGCTTCAAGTGCAAGATGCAGCGCGGGTGAGGTTAGGGCCCAAAAGGCAGCACCAAAAAATGCTGGTCGGATTCATCGACGATCCTGAGGTTTTGTGAGGTTTTTCATCGGTGAAAAAAAAAAAAAATGAGAGAGAAGGAAGATCGAAAGGACGGATGTGGTCGGGGCGGGTTGTGTTTGTTTGCGTGCGGTGCAGATGACGGTGACGTTCTGGAGGGTTTGAGGTCCAAAACCCAAGTGACTTTGACTGTGGCCGCCTCACCAAAGCCACGCTGCTCAAGCAACAGCCAAAGAACGAAACGGGCGAGAGTTTGGTCCAGACGTCCCCTCAACTTGCTCCCTCCCCATCCACATCCACATCCACACAGCACAACGCTCGCCAGCCAGCCACACGCGATCCGCTGACTCGCATTCCCATTCCCATTCCCATCCAATTGTACGTACGCGAATTACTGTACGAGACGCCAGGAAGGACTGGACATTTTGAAGAGAACGCAAAGCCAGTCACCTCACTCCACCATCTACTTTCCTTCCGCCCATCAAAATCCTCCCCTTCTTAAAAACCAGTCATTATGTTGGAAAGCGAAATCGCCGAGACGCTGATGAGTCTGTCGGCGCCAGATGACCGCAAGTACGCGTCCCCGCTGTACGGCAAGGACGGGTTGCCGTGGCAGAACGACAAGAAGCGGTCTTTCCAGTCGTTTAATCTCTCGCCCACGGGGTCGTCGTCGTCGTCGACGTCGTCATCGATGATGATGATGGCCAGTTCGCTGCCCACGAATGCGGCGTCGTATATGCAGAACTATGGGTCGTTCCACCAGGAGATCCACGAGCAGCCGCTGACGTCGATGATCCCGGCCAAGCACCGCCGTCGCGATGTCGCGCAGGATGACGAAGACGACGACGACGATGACGATGACGACGATGACGACGACGCCGACAGCAGCGACGTCGACATGAACCACGACGGCCGTCGTAGCCACCGCTTTGGCTCGTTTTCGGATGACGCGGAACCTGCTGACAAGTGCCGCACGGCGCCATCGTTCCGCTCTCCGTTTGACGGCCTCGTGGCGGCGGCCGCGTCGAATCAAGATGACGAATATGATGGCGAATACGACGATTCCTATGGCGATCGTGACGCCGTGTCGTCGTCATCGTCGCGTCCGATCTCGATCCCTTCCAAGCGCAAGTTTGGCGGTGGCCATCACAGCCACAGCCACCAGTCGCCACAGCAACACCACGGACTGCCGATCCCATCGCGTCGCGGCTCAGACCACCACCACCAGCAGCAGCACCACCAGCACACACCGGTCAAGACCCACAAATGGAGTCTCTCGCGTGTCAAGGAAGACGCGTCCTACATAGGCCAAGACTGCAGCCCGACGGGCGTGGAAGAGGACCGCGAGTGGTTCGACTCGTACCGCCAGACCGACGAGTACAGGCAGCGCGCGCGCTTGGCGTCGGTGTGTTCGTCCGATGGCAGCATCAGTGAGTACGGCGGCTTTGGGCGCAAGCACTTGGAAGAGTTTATCCGCATGGAGATTTCGTCGGCCAACGAGAACGAGCCAAGCAACCAACTGGAAATGATGGCGTCATCGCCGCCAGACAGCAGCAACGGAGGAACAGATCTCAAGTACATTGGCAGCTACTCGCCCGATGCACGGAGACAACGCATCGACCGGTTCTTGGAGAAACGAAAACGCCGCGTCTGGTCCAAGAAAGTGGACTACGACGTGCGCAAGAACTTTGCCAACTCGCGCTTGCGCGTGAAAGGCCGTTTTGTCAAGAAAGAAGACGAAGAGCTCTTGTGTCAGCTCATGAGCATGACATAGAACAGCCAGCCAGCCCAGGCCAGGCACGTGTATATACATCAGACAAACACAAAAAAACAGGTCGACCCGTCCCTCCCCTCCACCCAGCGCCGAATGCAAGGCGCGATGTGAAATGTGAGGAGAGGGGGAGGGCGGCATGAGAACCACGGGGAAGCTGGATCCATTGCCCATCCACTGCTGTTTATGTTTTGTGATTTTGTTTTGGGTTTTTTATTACCAGTAGTGTATCAAACAAGAACTTCTGGAAGCCACAGGAGAGCAGCTCAGAAGCGAAATAGTAGGAGGTGACACAAAGTGTCGTCGTAGTATTAGATAACGTAGTATTAGCACAGCAACAAAGCTTTCAATGTGGTGTTGTTTGGTTGCTCTCGTGTCGGCATGATAGAGTCGGGACCAGTAGTAATTGGCCACGCGTCACACCACCCCGTCCCTCCACCACATCGCCTGCCTGCCAGCCATTCAATGGTCCGACGTCCGTTTGACTTGGAGTTGCCTGTGACGAAACGTTGCGTACTAGTAACCGTTTGATGGATTCTTTCCACAAGCGACCAGTCACGCGATGGGCTTTGGGTTGCTGTCTGTCATGGGCCACGACGGGTTGAAGAGAATGGGGTTGAAGCCTTCAACCCCATTCAACTTGAAGGGGTGCGAAACCAAAAATAAATAAATAAAAAAGATAAAAAAGTACTTCGTAGTAGAAAAGAAAATGATAAAAGCGACGACGACGCGAATGAGGATATGGATATCCAGTGGATATTATCCACAGTGTCATGGCGAAAACAAAGACCAAACAACAACAATCCAGGTTCAATACATGACAAAAAAAATTGATTTCCACGATGAGGGGCGGCAATACTGGACAGCCAGATTGCTTCAGTTGCTACCAGCAGAATGATTTCATACCGCGCTCTTGGATCATTTTACAGTACAGTTATTAGTTGGCGAAGCGGGTCGCGCGGTCGTGGGCAGCGTCGTAGTCGACCGATGGGTCGCTGGCGGTCGCGGCCGGGTTGAAGTTGACCAGCATGACCTTCAAGTGGTCCCAGTTGACTGTTTCCTTGAGCGCTGGCGTTTGGTACAAATCACGCAAATACTACAGAAACAAAAAAAAAAAATACACATTAGGCCACTCACCCACAAACCAATGGTTCTACTCAGAGTGTTGCTTCACGTACGTTGACAACGTTTGGGTACTGCGTGAGGTTGAACTTGTCGTCCGCTCGCTGGTTGACGTCAAAGCGGATGAGCGAGTGGAAGGCGCGCACGTCGGCCTCGGTGATCCCATTGCCCACCAAGAACCGGGACTTGGAGAGACGGTAATCTGCGGCCTGGATGTCTTCAAAGTACTTGGTGAGTTCTTCTTGACGCGCTTCCTCGTCCTTGGCGAAGATAATCTTGAAGATCCCCGAGCCAATGCTTTCCACAAGACCAACGTTGATCGCATCGATCTCGTTCTTGAGAGATTCTGGCAGCAGGTCGACGTTGGACGGCACAAGGTCGCGGAAGCCCGTGTTCAAAGTCCGCAAGATATCGGCCGACTCGTTGGACACGATCGTGTGCTTTTTCTTGTCCCACAAGAGCGGCACCGTGTACCGGCGTGGCTCATTGTCCACGAGCTCGTAGATGTCGCGCACGTACTTGGTGTTCAACACGTTGTCCGGGATGCAGCCGGCCGTGGAGTACTCCTTCCCGTCCGCGCCTAAGAAGGTCGCGTCCTTGGCTGGGTCCACAAAGGTCCACCCTTTATGGTCGTCGGTGGGGTCATTTGGCTTGGTCTTGTTGAAGATCGGGTGTGCGACCGACACCGAGATGACGTCCTGGAGGCCCTTGAGGTTGCGTGCGGCAAGCGCGCGGCACGCGTATGGGCACGAGTAGGTCACGTACAAGTGGTAGCGGCCAGCTTCCGCGGGGAATTCCGCGTCGGCCTCTGGCTGGATGTAACTGCGGTAAGGAGCGGCCATGGTGGCAGTAGGAAGAGTGGAGAAGGTTTGCTGAAGTTGTGGCTTTTGGAGCGCGTGTTTGACAATGGACAGCCGAGTGAACATGGCTGAATGGGGCAAAGCAGACAAGATTTTAGCTGGTCAGAACACGGACGTGTCAATTGTGTCAATGATGATGCCACGCGAATAGTGATGGTCAGTCAACGATGATGAAGTAATCTGGTGTTCATGGGATGGGCCAGACCTGTCAAAGCTAATACACATGTCGCCAATGGATTACGTGATACAAGTTGTCAGGGCTAATTCACCGTGGTAGGTAACGTATTTTTGCATGTATTTCATAATATCGTACATTTAGTTTTAAAGATTGATTGTGCGGATCCAAGTTGAAGCCGACATTTTGCTTGGAATGGCAGGATAAACTCAGCTTGACAGCCACCAATCAACATGAGTTTCTGGTGCTTGTCAGCCGTGTTCGCCAATGCACAGTTGAAGCGAAGAATACTCCTCTTGTTGTCGCTTCTGTTAAACGCGTAGATGACACAATGAGGGTGCGTTTCATATATTCGTAATCGCGCCCGTGCTTCCGAGTTCGCGCAACAAAAAAATCGATGCCACCCTGTCAGGCAAATCGAGTCGCAGTTGCTTGCGTAGATTACATCGAGGCGTCTTTGCTGGCCATGACGATAACCTGTTTGAACGGTCGTGCATTTGCCCAGCATTGGCGGTGCAGCCTGATAACAAGTGAGCCACCAGCTTACTGGAATCCACATAGGTACGTTCGCCGGCGTCAGGAATACAAAACATATTTGCTATTGTAAAAACCTTAAAGGCGCGGTAATACTTTAACGTTGCGGCTCCCGTTCACATCAACTTCGCCAGTGAGCGCTTCTTGGTGGCAGTGGGAGATGGATGCTGCACATGGGCAAGACGGCGCAGCAGCAACAAAAGTGGTCAAGGTAGGCCTCCTTACCTGACCGATACCGGCTGCTGGACCGCTTGATCCCATAATAGAGAAGACTCCGGGTAGACAGCAGCTTCGTGGCTCACGCGGAGCATTCTGACTGGATTTCCGTCCAGCCGCCATCATGAGGTTCTCTCGTAATGCAGTCGGTGTGCCAGGATACATGTACCGGCACAACTCGGTGATTAACTTTGAGCATCCACAAGAGAAAAAGAACCAATCGTTGTGTCGTTTCGACAGTGAGCGGGCGTCACTCGCAGGAGTGACACACATCGGGTGACACACCACAACGACGCGAATGCTGACCGACTCTATCTGCAGTTTACAGGTTTTCAACTGTAAATACGGTTCGATGCAGTCCCGCACATATTGTTATCGCTCATTTCCACTGGCAAAATGCAGGTGTGATCGCGCGAAATAGATAACTGTTGACACTTGGTGGTGATGCATGGCATGTTGCATTTCCACTTTCTCTTGGTTGGAATGTCCCATCACAAAAACAAATCTGTGATCTCTATTTTGAAAATAGTCGGTCACAATTTTGTGACACACAAAAACGGAGAACTGCAAACCAACAAAAAGAAATGATCTGCAATTTACACACAAATCTGCATATTCTGGCCAGATAAAATTCGTTTTCACAGGTTCCCGTCTCGTCCTCTGCAGCATTTTTCAAAAAAATCGTGATAAAAATTGGCGGCAAACGACCATCACTCTCGTCCCGCAGCTGGAATGTGGTGTCCAGTCGAGGAATTTGGTTGCTTTGCGTCGGGTTGGGGGTTTGGTTTGGGCCCCGCGCGACTGTGACCTCAGAGCAACCAACGCAAAAAGCAACGCCCACCAAATACGACGACGACGGCGACTACGACGCGACGCGGCAACCACCACGGGTGATTTGATTTGATTTGCTTCCTGCTGCATCCCCTGCGTCTATTCGTCGGCGCCTGCGTGTGGAGGACTCTTTGCGCGGCCCGCCCACCCGTCGCGTGTTTTCTCTGCGGTTGAAACCAAACGCCATGGACATCCACGCCCAGTTTTTCCCCGATGAAGTCAAAGCGTGCGTTATTGCGTCGTTTGTTGCTTGTTGCAGTTTTGGATGGGTTGAAGATGTTCGTATATACTGACGTGTCGTGTATGCAGCCGCGATTTGCCGCCGTGTGATCTGGACCACTTGAACGAGCTCGTGGTGCTGCTCAAGACCAGCCACCCGGTTGTGCGCGCCAAACTACTACGCGACCTTGTGCTCAACGTACGTGTTCTTCCTCTTCTTACAAGTGAGAGAGGAAGAGGCAGTCAAGAGAGTTCCACTCACCACGTATCTATGTATACACACAGGACGGCGCGTACATCACCAAGCTCTTGGATCTCTTCGACGTGTGCGAAATCGACGCCGAGAAACCCGTTTTACACCGAATATTCGACGTCTTTTACGCGCTCCGTACGTGCTTCTTGCTTGAAAACGCGCCTATTTGTACATTAGTTCCAGTGCTAACTGCTTTGTTTCCTTTACAAACCAACCAGTCGAGTTATGCGACCGCCGCGTCGTGGAATTACTACTCAGCGATGACAACTTTTTATCGGTTGTCGGTGTGTTTGGCTACAACCCAGGACTGATCCGAGAAATGGATTTTCGTACGGAATTAGAAGGCAAACCGGGCTTTAAAGAGGTCATCGTGATCCACGACGACCACGTGATGACCCGCGTCCATATGAACTACCGCATCCACGTGATCAAGGACAACGTCTTGTCGCGGTCGCTGCCCGATTGCTCCGTGATCATGCTCGACCATATCGTGAACGAGAACAACTACCATATCCTGTCGTACGTCGCCGACACGGAAGACTACTGGCAAGCCATGTATGTATACAGACAGAGTACTATATCCAAAGGGCAGGCACCAAGACATCTCTTTCTGACTGATTTGTATACATTCACAGCAAGGGGCTCATTCGAAACCGCGAGAAACGCTGCGACGCGCTAGGGTTATTAAAGGAAGTCATTCAGCTCGTGCGCGTGACGCGGCCGCTGGACAAGCTGCCGCAGCAATTGCGAAGAGATGGTTTCGGCGCACCGCCAGTGTTTGGCCAGCTGATCAACAATTTGTTTGGCGATGGCGCCATTTTTGAAGCGTTCAGCGGAATCCTTGGATCCAGCGAGTCGTCGGTCGAGGAGATCGAGTTGGCGCTCGATATTCTCAACACGCTGGTCTTTTACCAAGGTCCCGAGCGGCTGCGGACGTTTTTAGCCAGCGAAGGCAAGTGTATCGCGCCGCCCATTTCGGACAAAGACCGCATCCAGTGGAAGCCAGGTGCATCGCTGTTCACCGCGCTGATCTGCGTGTTTGAGCGCCACGAGCCGACCCGTGTACAGCTGTTTGCGCTGCTGAAGGAGATCTTCAAGGTCTCGCTGCCACAGGTGAGTTTTTTCGCAGCTTCTTGCATCTTATTCGTGCCTTTCAGTTGCTGACCCCGCACTTTGTCTGATCTTTGTTCGCTTCCTAAACCAGCAGGACGACAAGTTTCTCAATGTGCTGTACCCAAACTACATCCACTGGCTGCTGCAGCCGCTCAAGTACATTTCGGTGGACGATGAAGCCACTTTGTTTGCATTACAAGACAGCATCATGGAGCTGCTCACGTTTTGCACGGAAGCCCACGGCTACCGGATCAAGTATTTATTTGGACGACAGCCCATCGCGTCCTACGTCGATCGGATGCTTCGGTCTCGCAACAAACTCTTTGTGATCCGTACGTCACTGTCTCCACACACCCACCTACCCTATCCTACTATGTACTGTGTGTGTATCTGATCATCTCCGTGTGTTGTAGACGCTGTCAAGTTTATTCGGGCGTGTGCTGGTCGAGGAGAAGCGTTCTTTTCGCGATTTCTCATTCAAAATGATCTGTTCACACCACTGCTGGAGAAACTGTCGACTGGCCAGCGGAACACGTGCGCAGTCAGCTCGGCGATCCTGGAGCTCTTGGCCTACATTGAGAAGGTAACCTTTTGTGCCGAACCTCCCTGTGGGGTTGCTCTCTCTCTCTCTCTCGGTCGCTCACTGATCTGTTATTTTTGATTTGTGATACAGAGCAATCTCACGTCGCTCGTTGAGCACGTCTACACCAAGTTTTACACTGCCCACAAGGACGAATGTCCGATCGTCTTTGATGCGATCCGTGCGCGGTACGAAGACACATTTGGCTCGTCCTCCAGTTCAAACAGCAGCGAAGCGGACAAGCAACGCGAGCGACTGCTATTTGTGCAAGGCACGACGGCCGCCATCGACGACGAAGAGGCGCGGTATTGGGAGACGGACGATCCAGCCGAGACCTTTGCACCGTCGTTTGTCAAGGATGAGGTACGAGGGTTACAGTTGGTTGTGGTTATGGTTATGGTTCTGGTCACTCACACTGCACTCATCCTGTTTTCCTGAAAAACAGCTCCACACTGATGTCACTTGTCGAGCACCAGATGCCAAGCTGGTGGATTATCCCGACGAGGATGAGCCGGCGTCGCCTCTGAAGGAAGGCGATCTCATGATCCCGTCGCCCCGAGAGGAAGATGCGGCGTCATCCGAGGCGATGGAAGACGACACAGTAGCCAAGAACAGCGGCAAACCAAAACCAAACGGCACGACAATAGCAGGAGACGTAGACGATGAAGATTTCAAACTGCCCGTGCGAGAAAAGAAAGACGACGCAGGCACGCCCAGTTTCCTGGCCGCTGGACTGAACGGCCGCAAATTGCAAACGACAAAAGTGAAATCGCCACAAAAAGTCAAATCCATGTTCCAGCAGATCTCATGGAAGATTGGAAGCCCAACACAAAACGGCAAGTCTTCTTCTTCAGCGAGCTCCGACAGGTCGCCTGATTCGACAGACAGCAGCACCACAGCCCAGCCGCGCAGCCGCGGCAGTGATGACGATGGCGACCACGCTCAGACTTCTGCTGAAGGCAGTTTACTGACCAAGCGGAAGCTGGACGTGGACGAGACCACCGAGACCTCGTCAAATTCTTCGTCTTCGCCCGAGTCGATTCTGAAAAAGAGCAAGCCGTGCACGCCCGTGAGCTCGAGCTAGCATAATGTCGCTGGGCTGGGCATGATAGTTGTATTGTTAGGGGAAAAAAAAAAGCACACACAAGCAAACGACGTGTGTCGACGCAATAAATATAAAACACGATGGAAAAAGAAAAAACGATCGCATGAGTGGGAAAAAAGTCGACACAAGAGATTCTGTATCAACGAGTGAGTACTTCAAGTATCATCGTCAGAGTTGGAAACAGATCTTCAGAATTGCAAAGACCCACGTTGGGCAGGACTCTCCCCCCCTGGGTTACAATTGTTCTTGCGCTGTACGGTACCGGTACCGCTGTTGGGCGTCGTCTACAGCTTCAACTCGCGCTGTGATTGGACCACCAGATGCTTGCACATCAGCTTGTTGAGACGGCAATTGCCTTTAACTTGCCGTTGCCGTTTCAACCAGTTGACCGCTCCAGTGCTTCAAAATGCTTCAAAATGCTGACGGCAGCTTGGACAGCTACGGTACGGTAATCTTTCCTGTACCCCTGTACGCCTTCTGTAACGTGACTCGCGTTGGTTCGGGGTCCTTTCAGAGACGTAACATCACAGGTGTGGGAGGAAGATAACGTCCACAGATGATAAAAAACAAATCTGCCGTCTCATCAAGAAAGAGCTTCTATCCAATTCACAGGTGCAGAGAAGATTGCAATTGTGAATTATTGTTCACTTGGACCTGGTCTCTTCCAGTTTGTCGTCTCCTTGAATCAAACTCCACAAAATCTGTGGAGTTTATCTGATGATGGCGCAACTGCTGCTGGGGACACGACAGCCTTTTCGCAGATGAGTGGAAACGAACGAACAGCAGCTTGACCTCTTGCGTGTTCTTGATCGACCGATCCACGGCTGGACTGACCGACCAGCCACAAAGAAGAAGCCATTCCCCAATTCGCCACCGACCTCACATTGACTCCCCTCCAAGCAGCCTTCATACAGTAACAGCAGCAGTTATGACGGTCGTGCTCGATATCTTTCGCGTCCTGGCGTCCGTGTCGTCCACACTGATGATCTTGAGCCCCATCCCGTCCATCTACGCCATCCACAAGGCCAAATCCACGGGCCACGCGTCCATCGTGCCGCTCGTGTCCATGTTTTTCAACTGCCACGCCACGTACGTTTACTTATCTTTGATACCTGCTTGTTGCTTGTTGCATATTTATTCACATGTCCATCTCTTATGCCACACAGCCTGCTCTACGGGTACATGGCCAACCTCATCTTTCCGGTCGTGACCACGTTTCTCACAGGCGATATCTTTTCGTTGATCTACATCGCCGTGTTCTACTACTACACCAAGGATAAGGCCTTTGCCAACAAGGCGCTCTTGGGCTTTGGCGCGGCCGTCGCCATCACCACAGGGTACACTGCCATCGGTGGCTATGGGCTCACGGCGCAGAGCCACGACGACGTGACGCTCACCATTGGGTACATTTGTATCGTCGCGACGGTGGTGTTGTACACGTCGCCGTTTGAAAAAATCGGCCAAGTGCTCAAGCACAAGTGCGGCGTGTTCATCCCGATCCACATGGTCGTTGCCGGTGTGCTGAGCAATGGCATGTGGCTCGTCTACAGCGCGCTCACGAGCGAGTGGATCATCTTGGCGCCCAACGCGTTTTGCTTTGTCATGGGCTGCGCGCAAATCGTTTTGTACGTGGTGTTCCACCCACGGACCCACCCACTGCAAGTGGACGCGAGTGGTCTCGTCGTACCACAGGGTCTTGGCGGTATTAGTATCCATAAAGACCTGGAGATGCAGCGGATGTCGCCAAAGAACAACAGCAGCAAAGTCACGGCCGCCACCGACAGCCCGTGTTTTGTACCGCTTCAGTCGCCGCCACTCGCCATGCCCCACCAGCAAGTGTAAGTGGGCACGACTGACGAAAAATATATTATATTTTCATCATACGACAAGATGCCCACTCAGTCTGTGTGTGTGCTTGTCATTGTGTGTTGGTGGTTGCTTGGGGTTTTTGCCGCTGAGTAGATGGCCGCCACGGCCCAGCGCGCTCACTTACGGTGCGATGTCCTGCGCGGCCGTGTCGCCTGTGCCTGCTGCGGCGGCGGCGACTGGCCCAATCGATGTGAGCGAGCGAACGCCACTGCGCTGCTGATACAGGCATTGCCAGCGAGCCTCTCAAGTCAAGTGGTTGGGTCGCATGTTGAAGATGGATTACGTAGTCAGGAGGGGCCAGTGTTTGCGACATGGGGCCGTTGCCAACCATGCACTTGATGACCAGAGTTGGTCTGTGCCTCTTCCAGGTGTCCCATCTATATAAATCAAGTACATTATCTAAATCCTTAACTTATTAGAGTACATTAATTCAAACTGGTTCACAATAAAGCCCAACCTACTTATTTAGCGTGGCTCGTTTCAAGATCATCATCATCTTCCAATCTCTTGGTGATGATGGCATTGGACAACTGGGCCATTTCGACATGAGCGAATGGCTCTCGCACATCCGTTGTCGCGCCATTCTCGCAATTGGACCGTGCTGCTCACAATAGACAAAACGCACAATGACGCTGGCGATCGAGATCTTTCAAGTGCTGGCGGCCAGCACGTCCACCATGATGATCTTGAGTCCGATCCCCAGCATCTACCACGTGTACCACACCAAAACCACAGGCGTCGCCTCCATCGTGCCGCTTGTCTCCATGTTTGCCAACTGCCACATTGCGTACGTTGTTGTTCATCCACTGTCTACTAGTATTAATACTTCATACAGCACTAACGCTCCGTAGGATGATGTTTGGCTACCTCTGTGAGCTCTATTTCCCAGTCTTTTCCACTTTCATCGTGGGCGACTTGCTCTCTCTTTGCTACATCTGCATCTTCTACACCTACACCCACGAGCGTGGCAAGGCCCACAAAGTGTTTGCTGCTTTTGGCATCCCTCTCGCGGTCATCACTTGCTACAGCATCATCGGCGGCCTAGGGCTCACAGGGCAGCCACGTGGCCAAGTCGGCCGCATCGATGGCTCGCTTGGTATCGTCGCCACGGTGGTCTTGTACTCGTCTCCGTTTGAGAAAATCAAGCAAGTACTCACTCACAAGTCGGCCGTGTTTATCAACATCCACATGGTCTGCGCCGGCACATTCAACAATGCCATGTGGATCGTCTACGGGTACCTCACTCGCGAGTGGATCATTTTTGCACCCAATGTGTTTTGCTGCGCCGCCGGGTCGTTTCAGATCGTCTTGTACTTGATCTTCCATCCACGCACCCATCCGTACACACCGTCTTCTGTGGATACAAGTGCCTACGAACTGCAAGACGCGTTGGAACGAGGCGTGGTGGTTCACCAGCCCCTCTCACCATCAGCATCGGCTAAGGCTGGGCAAGCCGACAGTATTAATACCAAGCTTGAAAGCCCTTGCTTTGTGCCGCTTGTGTCGCCGTTGGCACCACCGACTCACTTGAAACCACACAATGGAAATGCCTAAGAAAGGAACCCCCGAGGGCACGAGAGAAAAAAAAAAGAAAAAAAAAAAGGAGGGGGACAAGATCGATTGAGCAGTATTTATTGTATTAGGGTACAAGCTGTATTTGTGTGGGCGGTATTAATGCTATGATAACACCATGAAACGAGTGCTGGATGTGACTTGTATTGCTGGTGAAAGGTTTTACTGGTCATTTCGTGTTCGGTGTGTCCAGACAGCAAATCATGAGACCCACAGACAGCCCCGCGTCAGCGAGCAACCGCCTCCCATTTTTGGTAGTATACCCAGTATCTGTGGTGATCGCGGAGGCAATCGCCTCGGTGGAGCTCAAGCGAACGACGGGAAAAAAAAACGGCGGTCGTTTGTTCAAAGAGCAAACGCAACAGAGGCCATGGCTTGACATCACCAGTGGCAGTCCGTTTTACGCGCATAAAAATCGGCCCATTGTTGCATAAAAAGGGATGTAAATTAATCCAATATTATTGCTGTCAAGGTGACCACCTTCACTGCACTCCAGGGCTGCGCGAGCCAATGTCTTGCCCTCCTATGATACTGTTGTCACTCAGCTATCGCTCCCACTCGCGGCGACTCCCACACCATCGCCAAGCAAGAATTTCTTGACCAGCAGCGGCACCATTTCTCGCCCTTCACACCACCGCCGACTCCCACCACCACCGCCGCTGGTGTGGGTCTTTGTCGCTGCTCTTGCGAGTTGCAACGCCAGGTTGACAAACTCCTCCAGCTGCTGGCAGTTGGTCTCGACGTTGCCAGAGAACAAGAGGTGGCTCACGAGACTCGGCAGTCGCGGTGTTTGCTGCTCCAACAACGCGACCGCCGACGTGCAAAAGCCACACGCGCCGTGTGCGTCGTGGCGGTGACCCGCACGTGCGTGGTAGTAGATCTCATGTCGCAGATTGGAAAAGTCGCCAAAGCGGTGCTTGATCTGGAGATCATCCACTGGGCCGCTGGTGTTGCTGGCGGCCAGGCGATCGAACTGGACAGGGCTGCTCGTCTTCTGGTTGCCTGTTGGTGGCTCGAATTTGACAACGCCAGCCGACTGACTTGATGTGAACTTGACGTCGACCACGTAGAAGCGGTGGCCGTCTTCGTGGACGCAGTCGCGGATGCGAACCGAGCCAATGCGACTCAGTGCTCCGTGGACGCGACTGCGTTGCGACTGGTTCTGTGGAGACAAGATCGTGGCTTTGCAGAGCGGTCGCAATGAAGTGGTGGTGGTGGCAACGCAGTCCTCATCAGTGTGTGGTGTAGCCATCCTGGATGTGCTTTGGCTGGTGTTTCTTGAAGGAGCAGTTTGTGAAATGGGCTCAAACTCTGCAGGCGAGGGTCTCGAGCATGGACGCGTGCAACTTCATCTCTCAGAGCAAAAACATACTACATCTCTTCCTCCCCTCACAGGACTCAACACTGTATTACGGTATAACTGTTCTGTAGCTACAGTCCTACGTACAATAGTACTTCAAGATATATGCCGCGTTTGCGCAAACGCGTTGATGGATTAACAGGCAAATTGCGTGTCGGTCCATCAACAATTTCTGAAGCAACCATCATTCAAAGGGCAACTCATGTCCCGGCTATGTGCAAGTAGCTGCCATCCCATCGGATGGATGAGACGAGTCACGAAGGTTGCGATCTGATTGGTTATAAATGTGACTGCCTTCAACCTGTCTGCTGAGACGGCAGTGAGAAAACCGTTCATAAAGCCGTCAGCCAGTTTGATGAGACGGCCGGTGTTTCGTGGGTTGCTGGTTGACAGGAGTTGCCTTTTGGAGCAACGCTGCGATTGGGTAGAATCCACAACATGGCTACACTCGGTTGTTTTTCCGCTGCTCGATCCATTGACTGTGACTGGGCAAATGCCCCTTCGGCAGTTTTGCTGCTGGGGCTTTAGATTCACATACAGAGGGGACCGTACAGTGCCATCATGCCCCAGGTTAGCCCAGCTGATACAGTGTTGCCAAACAAACTCCTGGCATCTCACTCTTCAACTTCCTCTGCTCCGCTCACCTACATCGTTTTCCTAAATGTCGTGGCTGCTTGGTGTCTTCCGTGTGCTGTCGGCGTGTACGTCGACGCTGATGATCCTCAGCCTCATGCCGACGGTCTACCAAATCCACAAGACCCACACGACCGGCCACACCCCCATCACACCCATGGTCACGATGCTGGTCAACTGCCATCTCTGGTACGTTGCAACTTTTGTAGTTATGCACTAGGCTAGCTCACCACTCACTCACGCACGTCTTCTCGTATGATTAGGATGCTGTACGGCTACCTCGATGGCATCATCTTCCCAGTCTTCACGACGTTCCTCGTCGGCGTTTTCATCTCTCTGGGCTACATCGCCGTGTACTACAGGTGGACCGACGACCGCACAAGGGCCCACAAGCTCTTTGCGTTCTTCGGAACGCTTCTCACACTCGTCACGGCATACGCCGTGGTTGGCCTGCTTGGGTACACCAACCAATCGCGGAGCCAAGTCACGGCAGCCATTGGGTACATTGGCATCGCCGCGGCGTTGATGCTGTACAGCTCCCCGTTTGAAAAAGTCGGCCAAGTGTTCAAGTACAAAAGCGCAGTCTTCATCCCGATCCACATGGTCACAGCGGGTACTATTAACAACGCCACGTGGGTCATTTACAGTGCGATGACCCGCAACTGGTTCATTTTGGTGCCTAATGTGGTCATCTTCACCATGGGGCTCGTCCAAGTGGCGCTCTATTTCGTGTTCCATCCAAGTACCCACCCTCTCCCAGCCGACTACGAACTGGCGATGCAAGGCAAGGTTGACTTGGAGCTGGACGCGTCCATGCTGGAAGGAGGTGTTGTGGCTGGTGCGGCTGGTGCCGTCGCATCGCCTTCTTGTTCGTCTCAGGCTCGCAAGGGGGACTTTGTCGTGGATGGCGCGCCCAGCTATTTACCATTGCATTCGCCACTTGAGCCGCTCCATAGAGTGTAGTATCCATTAACCATACAATATCAATACGGCGTCCCTGGAGGCGATACATTAAGAAACGCCTTTGTCCTGGTATACATCGATCGGTTATAATAGTATTGGCACTTGCCATCCCATCAACTGGATAGCACCCACTGTCACCGGTATCATCTGCCTGGGGCGTAAATTCGAATGTCCATTCATTTACTATGATAGAAAATTCGCTGGTCTTTCGTCCACCATACCAGGAACGCTGTCAATGGACGAATGCTTGAAGCTGCTTGGGAGCTCCACATACATTCTGTACCCGCAGATTCATTCCACATCACATCCACCACCAGCACGTTCTTGGGACAGATGGTTGCTGGGCTTAAACTAGCCCTTAGCCTACGTGAATTAGCCCAATATACTAATTTGCGCAAAATTGACCCACCCTGAATTTTCCATTCATCAACCAAAACAAAACACAACAACAAACAGGCAAAATGGACGCGACCGACTTGGACGCGGCGGTGGAGTTCTTCCTCGGCGACTTGGACATCAGCAACAGTGCCAACAACACTGACAGCAGCAGCACAAGCACCAGCGATGGCTTCACCACGCGCACGCTGCCGCCTCTTCCGATGGCAGCGCCGTTTGAGATGGGATTCCTCGGCGACCACCTCGTCTTTGACGACCAGCAGCAGCAGCCAGTGAACCACGATGAGCTCTTCAGTCAGCTGCTGTTGGTGTCTCCTACAAATACTAGTGGGCTGCAGCAGCACCACGCGCCGCTGGTTGACGATGCTGTGCTGCATGATATCGACATGCTGTTGGCTGGCGATGGAGCAGCGGACCACAGCGACTCGGCGGCTGGTATGGGTACAACCAGTATTCCTGCTGGCAGTAGTAGCAGTCAGCTCGCCGGCTCCACTTCCTCCCCTTCCTCCTCATCCGAGGCGCTCGTAACGACCAAGAAAAAGCCAAAGAGGTCCCCCAACTACAACCCGAATAAAGCGCGCAACGAGCGCCGCCACGAGCTCATTTATTTGCGTAAAAAGGTGCAGGAGATGGAACAACAGCTCACGCGGCTCGGGGGCGTTGAGAGTGCTGCTTCTACGTCTACGGTGGCGACAGCGGCAGCGATAACAACGCAGACAGCCCAGCGGCAAATCCCATCGACGGCGCTGCGGCGGCGGCTCGGCCTGTGGGAGAAAATCGCAGGCAGACAGCACAGTGAGCGACGGCGCGCCCACAGGGAGAACGAGCGGCTCAAGATCTTATTAGAGACCCAGCTTCAAATCGCGACAAGTCTAGAGAACTTGATCAGCAAGCGCCAGAAAGTCAAGGTACCTACCTACCTATACATGATGAAAAGGGACTTTACAGTTCTAATACTGACTGTCTTGTGTATAAACTAACGACTGCAGACGGTGGAGGACTGTCCGCTTGGGATCTGTACGCGGGTGTTTGTCAACCCACCGAACCAGTCGGACCCGGCGATCTTTGACGAGCTCTTACAGCAAGCCGAAGGCTCGTACGAAGAAGCCATGCGGCTCTTTGACGGGCTCGGGCTCGACGATGACGCACTTAGTGGGTCCTGTCGCGATGCGCGCGTGCGCGACAGTGAAAAGGGCGTGTTCATGGAGATCTTTGCCACTGACGTGCTGCCCTTTGCGCTCCACGACACGAGCCGAGCCGCGTGGCAGTATTTCTCCCACCACAAAAACAAATCGCCCTTTCGACTCTACTACGAACGCATCCGAGAGGTGAGTTGTGCCTTGGGCTCTATGGCTCTCATGGCTCGTGGCTCGTGGCTGATTCTGATACTGAGGCTCGTGTTGTGTGTTCCAGAGCAAGACTCTGACCGAAGATACGATCGTGGAGAACAGTGCGTTGGAGATGCACGTGAACCACACGACCGCGATCTTCCGCTTGAAGCAAGTGCTGCGTCGGTACGTGGAGCCCGACCGCGTGGTCATCTCCTTCAGCGCCGTGGCCGAGCCCTACGAGTTTGCGACCAAGCCCTTTAGCGGCTGCAACTTTCGCGAGTGGGGCTGCATGATCTTGACCAAGCCAAGAGCCACAGGCTCGTCACAGGACGAGCTCGAGCCCGAGCCCGAGTCGTCCGTGCTCAAGACGTGTTACTTCATCACGCCCGAGTTTTACGGCGACCCGCAAGCGTCAGGTGAATACGAAGAAGTCGTGGGCGAGCTCACCGAGTTTGTGCTCAGCTGCACGTCGGCGACCATGACCGCGTGGTTCCAAATGATTGAAAACATTCTCGTGGATGAAAGTCTCCAGGACAGGGCTGCCCAATAAGTAGTAATATACTATTTTAATAGTACAGTAGTACAGTGCGAGGCGGAAACGAATATATCCCCTCTGTAAAGTGATATGGGTACACTCAGTGAGTTTTGAGTTTGCGCAATGGGCAAACAGGGCAGCAGCAGTATCTCATGATGAGATGGCATTTTGGACAGTTCGGTTTGTTGCCTATCCGGTAGAGTCCAGTCGACTTGCAGTATCCATATACTAGTTTATGCATAGTACCGAGAGTGTGTGAGAGAGGGAGTGCAAAATGCGATAGTGGGGGTGGCCACCCCCACTATCGCACCGTCGGTGAAGGCAACTGATAATCTTCTCCAATGGGACTCTCTCTCTGTGCACGTATGATGGGATCTCGTATGATGGCTGGGCCGTTTCAGGGGGCGTGATCATCGCTGTTTTAAACACCTCCTGGTTGATGATCATCATACCAATGGACAAGACACCAAAGTTAGGCATCACACGTCAGCCACGCGCTTGTCACATCCACCTGCAATAACGGACAGACACATGAGAGACGCCTTTGCCCTGCCAGCACACTTGGCAATTCTCTTCGTCGTCCGTGAGCCACGTATCATACCAGCAGCCTTCAGCCATCATGAGCGTCGTCATTGAGATCTTGCGCGTGCTGGCCTCGCTCATGAACATCATCATGTTCTTGAGTCCGATTCCCACGATGCGAGAAATCCACCGAACAAAGTCCACGGGCCACATGCCCTTTGTACCGCTCGCTGCAATGGTGTCCAATGCCTACATTTGGTAAGGTCCATGTCAAGTCACACAACCAGTGTCAGTTGCTAATGACCCAAGATGCTAACTCATGCTATACTAATGTAGGATGATGTACGGCTACTTGGCGGACAATATCGTGGCGATTTTTGCGTCGTGTGCGTTTGGCGTGGCCGTCTCGTTGATCTACGTGGCCATTTACTACCGGTGGACCACGGAGCGTGGCTATGCGCGCAAAGTCATGGCGCTCTTTGCACTGGTGATGATCTCGCTCACGACCTACATCATCCTGGGCGTCCACGGGTCCACAGGACAGACATACGACCAAGTGCGGCTTGTAATTGGGTACATCTCCATCACCTCGTCCGTGGTCATGTACACGTCGCCGTTTGAAAAGATCCGCTTGGTGGTCCACCACAAGTCGGCCGTGTTCATCCCGATCCACATTGTGGCCGTGGGATCGGTCAACTCGGCCACGTGGGTGCTGTTCAGTTTCCTGACAAACGACTGGATGGTGTTTGCGCCGAACCTGTTTTTGCTGGTCATTGGACTCGTCCAGATCGCTTTGTATTGGGTCTACCGCCCGAGCAAGCATCCTCTCGTAGTGGGTGGAGGGCTGGATCCCATGGCTGGCACCGCCATAGACGACGCAGCAGCCAAGGACCTGGAAGCCTCGATCGCCATCTCCCAGTCTGTCCATCACACTGACGACAAAGAGAATACCAGTGGCGATCCGTCCTATTTTGTGCCCTTGCGCTCGCCATTGGCACCTTTACAGCATCAAAATTAAAATAGACATTCCCCATTTCCAAATCAATCTATTATATTGCTTTTTATTCAGCAACCAAATGGTTGGTTCTGCAGCGGTCGCCCCGTCGCTCTCTGTACGTATATTACCGGTACCAACAATATCACACAGCGATGGGACTTCTTGGAGGCTCCGCATTGCTTGTCAGGTGACCTGTCTTCAACCCCGCCTATTATGATATGGGTACATTTGAACATGCCACACCCATAAAGTTAACTCTATGTTTCTTTGGATCCATTTCCTCACTGGTCCTAGTAATTCATCATAAGGCGGGCTATTAATCTGTAACAACCCCTGCAGAAGAATCTCCAAGGATCTCCTCAAGAGATCTTTGCCCAGCAGTCGTGGAATCGCCCGTGTCTCTTCAGACGCCGTGTCAGAAAACCAGCAACCGCAGCGACCCCACTGGACTGGGCACTCTGAAAGAGCCCCTTGGCGACGCGTCTCTCTGGAGCTCACCGGGACCACAGACTGCTGCTAACACTGGACTAGTGTACTAAATGTGCCCTCTCAACCCGACGCGTCTGTTTGCAGCTCACCTCAGCCGCAGATAGCTGCCGCAGCCATGTATCTGTGGCTCTCGAGAGCTGTCAACAGATGCGTAGGAGAGAAGCCGTACCTTTCCTCCAGGGGCCGAAGCAGCTTAGTCGAGGTGAGCGGAGCGACCACAACGCAATTTGCATCCAAGCCCCCACACCCGTCCTCCATTCCCAGTCCACGTTCCATCCACTGAGCCTGCATCAAGAAACGCGATGGACGAACACGTGATGCTCGTGCCCAACACCATGGCGACCCCACTGGCCAAGACCGAAAAGTCCAAGACCAGCAAGTTGGTCACGGTCGCTCTCTCGCTGTGTGTTGGCGGGGCGTTGTTCGCTCTCGGCATGGTCTCCTCGTCCGCCTTCCACACTGCCGATGTGGCCGCGACGACGATGTCGTCGATCCAATCCGATGTACCAGAAATGAACTTGGAGAGCAATCAGCAGACCCCTCCACAGGGCGTGGATGCTATCGTTGCCGAAGGGCGCCCATTTCGATTCCGCCTCGCTGGCCGCAGCAACCTCTGTGTGCATACCAACGGTGCCATGGTCTTGTTGGCCCCATGTAACCCGAGGGCCGGCAGCCAGGCCTTCCAATACGACAAGGACACGAAGTCTTTGCGCATGGCTGGCAGCACCGCGTGTCTCGGTGTCGATGCAAAAAAGAATTTCAAGTTAGAGTCGTGCAGCACGTCCAGTGCCACCCATAACACGTGGTACGACCCGACGTGGCGCAAATTCCTCGTCCGCATGCCGACTATAGGCTGCCTCGACAACGCAGCTGGCGAGACCGCCGGTGTGCCGTTCTCACTCAAGGCCACGATGTGCGACCCAAGCAAACGCAGCCAGGATTTTGACATTTTGCCAGCCGCTAGTATGCGGCCCCTACCACTGGAAACCTATCCAGAGATGAAGGGTGACTTCAACATTGCACTGATCGGATCGGACACTCAGTGCGTCAGCGTGTCGGGCGCTGCGATTTCGTGCAGAGGGGACTTCGAATCCCGTCGTTTCACCTACGATGCTGACAAAAAACAGTTCCTTGCGGGCGTTATGTGTGTGACGGCTGGGGAAAAGGAGACCAAGCCTTGCGCCAAAGACAATGCCAACCAAGTGTTTACGTACGATTACGCCAAGGCCATGTTCCGTGGTCCGACCGACAACTACAATCTCTGCTTCCCAGAGGCGAAACGCGATGGGCTCACGTTGCTGCGCTGGTGCGACAACAACAAGAAACTGTACTAATGGTACTAACGTCAACGTTCGTATGAGCAGAGCGCGTAGCGCCCAAAATGCCACAGCATGGGCACGACGGGCCAAAAGGAGCAATCATTTCTGCATGTTTTGTTTCCACAACAACCAAATCCAAAAAAAAAAAAAAGCCGACCAAATATCCAAAGATGTTTTTTTTTTTTCTGCCATTCGTGAATTCATGGTTCCGTCTTAATCATCCCTGGGACAGTAGGGAAGGACCACCACCATACAGTCATAAGAAGCTTTTTCATTGAGATTCTTGCGTTTCGTGCTGGCCACGCTCATGAACATCATCATTGTTCTTTGAGTCCGATTCCGACGATGCAGGAAATCTACGGGGAGACTCAGTGCGATCTGCAATTGATGGATGCCTTCAACCCCGCCTATCATGATATGGGTACATTTGACCTGTCCCTAACCCTAAAAATTGGCATAAGTTGGAGATCTTTGCCCAGCAGTCGTGGAGTTCCGTGTCTCTTCAGACGCCTTGTCAGGTGACGCGTCTGTCTGGATACGCGTCTCTGTGGAGCTCACCGGGACCACAGACTGCTGCTAACACTGGAGGAGTGTGCTAAACGCGCCCCCGCGTCTGTTTACAGCTCGCCACAGCCGCTGATAGCTGTCAACAGACGCGTAGGGGGGGGGGGGGGGGGGG
>JAADWJ010000274.1:0-27674 GCA_023336165.1 Pythium monospermum
ACTCCAAATCCAATTCTGATTGCACATTAGGAATTCAGGAAAATTATTGGATATAATCATGGTATTTGCATCAATATAACCCTCTTTCATTGGTCAATTACCAAAAAAATAGGTGTCCCTATCTATTTGTCGCGGAGTGTATGCGTTCCTAACTCGACCGTTTCATGGGTGCTATCGGTTTAGAGAGGGAGCTGCCGATGGGTGACATGAAAATCAGATCACACAAGGGAAGACGACGATTGCAACACGCACCAAGATTGCGGTTTGCTCGCGTCTCCAGTTCTGTATCGCATAACACTATACTACACGCGCGAGGATGAACATTAAGCAATATGCTGGCACTTTGGTTCTGTTGAGTGTCGTTTCAGCAGATGTACTGGCCAGTGCAGCGCACATCGACAACAGCGCGGCAACCACAGCGTCATCGCGCCTTTTGGTGGAGAGCTTGGAAGCCAGGATGCCGTCGCTTCCAGCGTACCAGCGCGCACAAGGCGCTCACCCGTGGGTCGGACCACCTCGTCGTTCACTTGAGTTGCGTGCGCAAGCCATCGCGACCACACAACAAGTGCTGGATACCCACAACGAACGGCATTTGGCCGGCGAAAAGCAGTATTTTCTCTCGTGGAATGCGCTTAGTGACCTCAGCGAGGACGAATACAGCTCGTTTCTCAAGTCACGTGTGGATGGCACTTCCTCCATTCCAAAGAAGAGAGCTCTCCATTCTGTGTATACGCAGCTTGACCACCACTACACTGGTGGCAACAAACAACAAGTGAAAGACCACCACACGAAAAACATCTCCATCAGCTTTGATGATGCAGACAAATGGGATGCCGCCGGCTCAGTCACCAGTGAGAATATTACCGATACGACGCCGTTGCCAAAGAATTGGAATTGGCTCGATATTGAGCAGGGCAAGTACCTCACGCCTATCAAGAACCAAGGCACGTGCGGCAGCTGCTGGGCGTTTTCAGCCGTGTCGGTCATCGAGTCCCGTTACGCGATCGACAACAAAGTCGCAGCCGTGAGTATTGTACTCAGGGTGAGATACTAGTCCCTAGAGCTCTATGAACTGATTTCTTTTCTCTGTGTATATTAGACTCCGCTCAGTGTCGAGCAAGTGCTGAGCTGCTCGGCGCCGCTGGACCATATCCACAGCAAGTTCAAAGAAATGGTCGCGTCGTCCAAGGGCTGCGAAGGCGGCATGCCCTTTCTCGCGTTTGAGTACATGAGCCGCGTGACACCCAATGGTATCGCATGTGAGACCGACTACCCGTACGTCATGGCCACGCGCGTGCTGGAAACGCAATGCCAGTCGGTTGCCTCGGACAAAGTCGCTGTCGCGTGGCAAAATGGCCAGTCCGACTACGTCGCCATCGCTTCCCAAAACGAAGACGCGCTCATGCGAGCCGTGTACCATGGGCCTGTGTCGTCCAATATTGATGCACTTGGGGACGGGTTCCGCCATTACGGAGGCGGCATCTACGACGCGAGTGACTGCGCCAGCGATGGCAAAGAAGTCAACCACGCGGTCGTGGTCGTGGGCTTTGGCGAGACCGAACAAGGAGACAAGTACTGGGTCATCCGCAACACCTGGGGCACCATGTGGGGCGAGAATGGGTACATGCGCATCGCTCGTGGGTCTGCGGGTCAGCCCTATGGGCCCTGCAACATGTACCTCTACTCGTCCTACCCGACCAAACTTACCAAGGGGATTTCCAACAGCGACGGCGTTTGTGCGGCTCCACTGAGCGCGTTTGAAGAACTCGGATGGGCCAAGCTCATGGGCTTGGATGGTATCCAGTGGGTCCTCTTGCTGGCCACGTCGTTGCTGTGTGTGGTCGCTGGTGGCGCGTTCTATTTCGTGACCGAACTCAGCCATACAAAGAAAGACGCGGCGGGCAAGATGACCTACGAAGACGCCTTCGATCGGTGGGTGCTGCCAACAAAGGAACAAATTTCCGCGATGCTTGCGAGGCGCCAGCCACAGACAGAGAGCGTGTAAAAACAACGATGGAAACTCTCAAAACAGACCATAAAACGAAAAACTTGACACAAAACAGTTTTATGGATTGTTTTTTTGTTTTTTGAAGTTGTTTTTTGGCATTTACATTGTGAGATCTGGGTTGTATGCGGATCGCACTTGAACGCGCGCCACTCGTGTGCGTTGCTGCTGTTGCTCTTGCTGTTGGTATGGTTGCTGTTGTTGTGAATGGTGGTTGTCCCAGGACGCCTTCTGTTCTTCGTCATGGTCATCTTCATCCAGTGAAAGCGACAACAAATTGTTCGACAAATCTCCTCCTCCATTCCCATTCCCATACCCAGCATTCCCAGTAGCAACAGCAGCAGGTGGACGATGACGACTCGTTTCTGAGGGCGCGTCATTTGTCGATGGAATGTAATTTTCTTGGATCAGCGACAACGGACCACCCGACGCAGAAGACGCGATCGATTGCATCGAATCGGAAGGCGAATCAATCCGAATTTGCGCGAGTTTTGGGATCACATAACTCCACTCATCTTCCACCTATTTGCACACAAAAAAAGAGCCACAGTTAGCAACAGATCATCTCGGAAGACTGTGTCGTGCGTAAACATACATACCTTTTTGCTGTAGGCGATTTGCATTTGCACGTAATCCAGCACGATCCGCTTGAAATCTGCCAGTTTGTCTCGCTTAAACCGCTCGACTTCTCGCATCACTCGCTCCGTGACAATATCAAATTCCAATTTCGCATCATCTACGCGTTGCTGAGCTTTCATGAGATCTCCTTCCGCGATATGGAATTTTTCATCCGATGCGGCTGCTGAGGACGATGCTAAACTGATTTTTTTGGTGTGACTTTTCATCATTTTGTCCAAAACAAGCGACTTGGCTTCCAAATCCGCCACCGCTACCGCGTACGAGCCACGCACATCGTTGCGCTTGTGTAGCGCCGCTTTCACCGCGCCAACAAGTCGAATGTAGTCCAAAATGGGTTCTTCAAAGTGGATTGCTTCTTTTTCAGCAAATTCAGCGGCAAGAAGAGACAGTTTATCGGCACACGACGCGATTTCTCGAAGCGCTTCTTGCAACGACGGGTTTTCTTCCGATTTCCCAAGCAACGAATACGAAACACCAAACTCAAAGAGTCCATCAGCGATTTCTCGTGCTCGCTTGGTGAGCCCATTGGCATGTTTGTGCAAGCCCGTCATAATGGGCTCAAGGCCATCCACGTAATTCATCATTTCATCCACTTCCAAGTCAGCGCTGGTTTTTTCCAAGTTGCCACCAACAGCAGAAGAAGCACCCAGTGTCGTGGAAATCGTGGTCACGGTATCATCGATCCATTGGAAAAGAGAGCCTCGCGAGCCTTTGGAATGAGGGTGCTTGTTTGGGTCGGCTTTGAAAGCGGCAAGTGCGTCGTCGCTTGCATCGAGAAAAGTCGTCAAGTGTTCGCTATGCTGAAGCTCTGGGTGCAAAGAACAGCGGTGGAGAAAGACTTGCAATGCGCGACGCCGTGATTCAATAAACTCTGGCGAAAAACGGCCTACGAGAAGCTTCTCCGGAAGAGGCGGCACGACAACACCTGGGTACATGGCCGAGAGATTTCCGTGGAGCCAAATGAAATCCGAGTATCGACGAATGACCGAAAAGGCGCTTTTTGTGAACTGTGGACGGTTGGTGGTGGTACTGATTTTGTACGAAATGTACGCGTTCATGCCTTCTCCCTGCTTGACCGGCTCGCTGACGGTGATCTGGATGTAGTTTTCATCGCGCGGATCCAGTGGCGTGTTGATGGTGCCATTGCTGCTGTTGCTGTTGCTGCTGTTGCGAAGCGACGAGGACGAAGACGTTCGGCGTTGTGGTTGTTGCTGTTGTTGGAAGTCGCCTTGTCCACCGGCTGTGGCTACTGCGCCAGCGTAGTTCTCATCAAGGACGCGCTGCGAGTAGTCTACGTTCACCCACTTGCCGTTGCGTGTCTCCATTGCTGTCTGGAAGAGGGGTATACCCCTGCGTCTCTTTCTCTTCTCTTTTCGTCGCCTTCGAGATGTTTCTTCTTCAAGACCCAACATGAGAGAAGAAATACAAAACAAAGTAGTGTGGTTCACACTAAATGAAGCTAAATAAGGTCTGATTTGTCCCAAAACTGGTACACTGTACCCGAATCTCACATCGTCAGCACAAAGAGGGAACAAGAAAAAAAAAGGGGTTGACACGAGTCAGAAGCCCACAAGAGAGGGGAAAGCGAGAGAAAGGGAAAGAGCTCCACGACACACAGCGTGTATATTGGCCATGGGCAACTCGGACAGCAAGAGCAAGTTCCGCGAGAGCGTGTACAAGCTCAATAACGAAGTGATCTCATCGAAGAACCTTGATTTCTGGGATAAACTATGGCGCATTCCGACCGTCGCCGAGGAAATTTTCACGCTCATTCAACCAGATGATGTGCGCATGTTGCGCCGCCAGCAGCCGTCCAATTTGGCGACCATGCTCAAGCAAGCCGTCTCCCAGATTGTGCAAATCGTGGACACGCCCGTGCCAAAGTATTACCCACAGGCGACCAATTGTGTGCGGGTCTTGACGCGACTTGTGCCGTTCATCTTGGAAGATTGCAGTGACGACTTTGTCGAAGAGCTCTTTTGGAGCGTCGAGCCAGACAGCAACGGCGATGACGAACACGACGAAGGTGATGATGCTGCTGCTTCCCAAGAAGGCACAGCAGCGACGTCCCAGCCACTTGCGCATCAACTGATCCATGCCATCATGGGGCTTTTGTTTTTACCCGAGTACACCGTGTCCATCCACGCGTACAAAGGGTACGGCGAAGAGCGCCGCAGTGCGCAACGCAGCGGCGTGGCGCTGTCCACCAGCAACCCACTGGTGTTCCCATCGCTTCTGTGGCAAGCCGGTGTGAGCTACCCGGATGCGCATGTCGCCAACTCGATGACGTACGACAAGAACCGCAAAGAAGTGCTCAAGCTTTTGCTCACGTGCTTTTCGGGCATCTTGTACCAGACCGCCGAGACGTGTACGCAATGGAAAGACCGGTTCCTTGCCGTCGCGACTTCGTCCGAGTGTCCGTTTGCGTCGACGTTGTTTTTCTCACTGCTCAACACCGTGATCGCGTACGATCCTGTCGGATGGGGCGTGCCTTATGCCGGCAGCATTGTCTCGGATGACCGCGAGACACTTGTGGATGTGTCCTTGCAAGTGCTTCTCGTGCTGCTGGACTTTGGCCAGACCAGTGAGACCCAAGTCATGGCCAGCTCCAAGCCCCAGCCAGCCAACACCCCGTCAGCTGCTGCTGCACGCCCACAGTCCACGAGAAGCGACACGTTTGGCAACAGCAGCTCCATGGAGCTGCTCACGCCTGGGGTCAACATCTACCGCAAACTCTTGTCGTCGCTACAACGCGAAGAAGATTTCCAGTTGATCATGTCGGGCTTGTCACGGCTCTTGAACAATTACCACGAGTCCATGAATACGCTTTTGCCCAATTCCATCAAGCAAATCAAATCGCATCAAGAACTACTCGTGCTTTTATGGAAATTACTGGACGAAAACAAACGCTTTTTGCAATTTGTGTTGAAAAAAGCCGATGTCAATTTATTGGTGACTCCGTTGCTTTTTCTCATGTACGAAGGACGCCAAGAACCGTCCAAAGTCGGCATGATCCATATTTGTACGTTTATCTTGCTTTTACTCAGTGGGGAACGTGATTTTGGCGTGAATTTGAACAAACCGTTTGACAATCGGTTGCCCTTGGCCGATTTACCTCAATTTACGGGCAACCATGCCGATTTATTGATCGTTTGTCTCCACAAGATCATTGTGAGCGGGTACGAAAAGCTCAATTCCGTGTACAATTGCTTTTTGACCATCATTTGCAATATTTCGCCGTACTGCAAGAAACTTCACATGGTCTCCAGTGTGCGGCTTTTGAGGTTGTTTAAGCTTTTCTCGCAGCCGCGGTACTTGTTTGACAACGAAGCCAACCACCATTTGGTGTTTTTTTTGCTGGAAACCTTTGATAATATCATCCAGTACCAGTACGAAGGCAACCAGCAAGTCGTGTACGCGATGATCCAAAACAAAGCCGTTTTTTACCAACTGAATGAACTGCAATTGCCACCCGTACGACCGTCCTCGACAACAGCCGCTGCTGCAGCGGCCAGACGAGAGGCAGCAGCGTCGGCAGCGTCAGCAGCTACAGCAGCCTCTGCCAGTGACGAGACCGAGACGGTGGCGTCCGTGACCACGCCATCGGCGGCGTTGGCGGCGGCCAGAACGCCACGGAACCGCAATGGCGAGTTTGTGCCGACCGAAGAATGGCTACTTTCGTGGAAAAAGAGACTCCCATTGACCACGAGTCTGCGGCTGCTGCAGTACTTGTTGCCCCAGGTGAGTCCCCTCAGGAACTGTTGTATTTTTTCCCTGTAAAACGACTAAAAACCCTCCCTTTTTATTTTTGAAAATAGCTGGAAGATGCATGTGAAAAGGCCGGTGGAAGCCTCGATGAAGACGCGATGATTTACTTTTTGCGCACCACGACCATGGTCGGCTTGCTCCCCGTGCCGCATCCGATCGTGATCCGCAAGTACCAAATCAACCAGTTTACGCATTTGTGGTTTACGACGTTTACGTGGGGCGTCATCTTTTTACGGAACCAAGTGTTGCCACTCTTTGACGGCAGCGCCATCACGTTGTTTACCATCAGCGTGTTGTAAACGGCAACACCAAAAAAAAAAACAATTGTGGCTCAATCGCTCTCTCCACACACAGCCCACAGTAAAAATGCGTCACCAAAAACAACAAGAAATAAAAGACAAAATATTCATGTTTTGGTTTTTTTTATAGTAAACAAAGGGGTGTTTTCCTATGTGTCTGCATCGTTTTCTTTCGCGTGCGTTTGCCTTCGTGTTTTCTCTGCGTTTTGGGTTTTCTTTGTGTTCATTTTAAGTTCTCTTCTTGTGGCGGTCGGGCCTCGGAAAGGCTCCTCACAGTGTATTGGTCGTGAGCCAGTGGAGAAGCATCTTTTCCATTTTCTCGGTGCGCTGCGTGGCGTTCCACTGGGCGATCTCGGCTTCTCGTGCCGTTTGTCGCAGTCGTTCCTCTGGGAACAGTTGATTCGAACCGACCGTCGAGGACGACGGCGCTGTCGATAAAGACGACAACGAAGAAGAAGATGCGGTGGAGATCGAGGAACTCGGTGGCGGTGACGATGCAACTGGCACATAGCCAGTACTAGGAGTGCTACTACTACTACCGCCACTTGCTGTGCTTGTACTCGTACTCGCCGTGGATGTCGTCGTCTCTTGGCCGGCGTGGCTCGTGCGGTACGCATGGTGGGGCTTGTACTGGGTCACGAGGCATCGGCTGAATACAAACGCGAGTTTATCCGGCGTGAGTTTATTGCCTTGCACATGCTTGAGCACTTCTTTCAAGAATGCAACCAAGTACACGAGCACATTGTACCGCACGGGCGGCAATGAATCCAGCAACACACGGCAAGTCTGTGCGACGTTGCCGCCTCCATTCGCAAGTGCCTGTGCGATGGTTTCGTCCGGCACGACGCTCTCGCGTAGGCTTTGCAGCCACGTCAAAAGCAGTTCAGCCATCGAATAGCTGCTGTGCTTTGGGAATTGAGCACCCGTGTCCAGTGCTTCGCGCAACACGACCAGCTCTTGCTTGTTGCCAGCTTCAACGAACAAATTCTTTTCCATCATGGAGTATTGGAAAATATCGTTGATCATGCGCCACAATTCTTTGGGCACTTTCTGAGCCGGTTGGACAGAAGTCGGTGGTGTCCCGGTGCTTGGATCGGTTTCTTGTGGTTGATGATGATGGTGGTGGTGTGGATGGCGATCCACGTGGAACGGAGAGTTGGAGGAGGACGACGCCGCCAAGACATGCTTGCACTGGCGCACCGGATCAGTGCACGCGACCAGCTGGTCCAGTGAGCTGCCAAAGCAAGACGTGTCGTAGTTGCCTGAGACCAGTAAGAAGTAATCTCGGCCAGCTTCGATCCGCATGATCATCGTATCATCTAGCGTGTCCTCGCCGCTGCTCAGTGACTGCGCGGTCTCTTCGCCCACACGGGCCGTGATGCGGATCTCCATCTTTTCGCGTGGTGGGATCATGCCAAACGCCGGTGTGACACGAAGCCACGGCTTACAGATCGTCACTTCTTCAAGCTTGGGGATGAACCGAAACTGCGCGACGACGCTGCCTGTGTTTTCGATAACCACGCTTTTCGTTTGCTCCAAGCCGTATTTTAAATGCGGAAACGCCAAGACCCCACTGCTCAGCTCTTGGCTGTCCCCACCACTGAGAAGCCTCACTTTTGGCATGTTGTCGTTTTCCCACTTGTCCAGCTGCATCATGATATCACGGCTCACTTGGTTTTTCTTGGCAAGCACTTGGTGTTTGATTTGGACGTCAAAAAAGGCGTGGACAGGCTTGTGGTCGGACAGATCCAGGCTCTTGACGGCATCGTAATGCAGAAGCGCCACGTGGTCGGGGATCTTGGCTTTCCATAGCACACGGTCACACCACGCGGGTGCGCGGATTTTTTTCTCTGGACGTTTATCGTACACATGGGTACCCGACTGGTACTTGTACGTCGGCGGGAACTTGATCGCGCCTTCTTCAAAGTCGTGGAACACATTGCCACGTTTCCGCTCCAAGAGCAACTGCTCGCGGGCAAGCATGGGGCCAAACTTGCCCGACTCGGCGTACTGGAAACATTCCTCTGTGGAAAAGTCGTCGGTGATGCGGTAGTTGAGATCGCCGAGCCAGAAGACAAAGTCATGGTTCAAGATGGGAGGGTCCCCGCTGAGAAACCGCACGCCACTGGGCAGAGCGTCCTCGCTGGTGTCTTTAAAGTCAATCTTGGAAAGGATATTCATGTAATCGGCGTTGCGACCTGTGACATTCTCACGATGCGCAGCCAAATGGGCACACACAAAGCAAAGCGTCGAGTCGTAAAAGGAAAGCCGCACGGCGGCACCGCCTTTGTTGCCCATCATGCCCATGATGCCCACGCCGGCCGTCGCGCCGTACACTTCACGGATGCTGTCGGCGTGGTCCACGCGAGCGATCACCACCAAGAGAATCCCGACAAGGTTGCGCGACAGCACGAGCTTGTACTGGTTGGTCGAAATGTGCTGGTTGAGTGCCGCCAAGATGGCTTCCTCCCACTGCGCGCTGCGCTGTGCGGACTGGTTATTCACCACCACGTTCACGGCATTCAAGTCCACGATCTCTTGGAAGCCCAGCGCGATGACGTCAGGAAGCACAGGAGACGGGGTGGCACTTGCCCCTTGTCCGCCTTGTTGTTGATATTGAAGCCACTGCACCATCTTGGCCGTGTCGGACGATGTCAGAGGCTTCTTGGCGTTGACGTTCCACGTGCCAGTGACGATACTCGTCTTCTGGTACACCGTGTACTCGTCTTGACGTGAAAGCAGTTGTTGCTGGATCCAGTCGTCACGGATGAACGAGATCACGACCGGGTTGTAGAAAGTGCCGTTCGCCGTGACGACCGAACCGTTCCCACCAGGGGTCGGCATGCCACCACTTGGTGTTGATAACATCGAGGCGCTGCTTGTCGTTCGTGGTTTATCCACGGTAGAGAAGCCGTCGCTGCCACCCACCGACGAGGAGCATGTCGATATCGATGACGAAGATGACGTCGGTTGCCGTGGCGTGGTAACACCTTGGTCCAGCTTGTTGACCTCTGCTGCCATCACAGGGAAGCCGAACGCATCCATGGCGGCGTATATGAGCTGGGACTGATGCTTAGGAGATGCTCGTTTCTTTCGCGATGTCGCTGCGGTGGCGTGACGGTGGCGATCTTGTACTCCTTCGTGTCCGTCGTTGAGTTTTGGTTCGTCCGTCCGTCCGTCTGTGGCGTCGTTTCAGTTCGCGTCAGAAAAGAGGGGGGGGGGAGGTGCAAAACAGAGTGATGGTTGAAGGAAGTGGCTTCAAACTGGAACGAACGCCAAAAACCGGTACAAATACCGGTATTTTGATACATTTTTTGTGGTCACATTTGTTTTTGTGTTTTTGTGTCCTGCTAAACAACACAAAAAAAGGGGGCTGTAATCTTGTGGCGTAATCCGGATAAAAAATTCCCACGTTCTGTCACGGTGGTCGATTTGATCGCATCCAACGTGAGGAGCCATTGGATTCCGATTCCAGGGAACCATTCCGTGAAAAGCAGTGAATCGCACACAAGCGCGTTCTCTGTTAGAAGATCAGCAAGCATGGCCAAGTTGAACCGTTTGAGTCGCTATGTCGCCAAAATCAGTGCCGCGGGTCTGCCAAAGCCACTCAAGGAGACGGCGTTTTCGATGCTTTTCAACTCGCAAGTCAAGATGGCCATGAGCATGGGCATCAACATCCAGGACTGGGAAAACGACCACGCCAAAGTCGAACTTAAGAACCGCTGGCGTGTGCAGAACCACATCGGTGGTGTCCACGCCTGTGGCATGGCGCTTCTCGCAGAGTCGGCGAGTGGCATCGTGTTCGCCATGAACGTGCCAGACTCGCACATCCCGCTCATCAAGAGCATGACCATCCGATACAAGCGCGTCGCCAAGGGAGATCTCCACGCTGTGGCGTCTCTCACGCCTGAACAGGTACAGTACTGATAACAACACACAGAGCTTTCTATTGAGGACTACTTTTATATTAATATTCTCCGTTCCTGTGTGTATGTGTCTCGATTTGATAGATCAAGGACATCACCACCAACGACCGTGGCGAGTGTCTGGTTGACGTCAAAGTCACCGACTCGTCAGGCGAACAGCCCATCGAATGTGAAATGCTCTGGGCGTGGGTCGCCAAGAAGAAGAAGGAATAGAAAACGTAGGGTGCGCATTCATGGACACACTTGAATAAGATTTGGAGCTTATGAACCCACACAATGCAAATGACCCCACGTCCTGCTTCTCACACCATGTACACAGCCACCATTTGGTCAACGCATTCCACCTACAGGGAGCACTGCTATTAGTACTATTAAGTGCGAACGAGGCAACAGTAGCTGTTCGAAATATCTGTTTAAATTCTGGCGATTTTTATCACAGACTCCTTGCTGTTGAGTTAAAGATAGAGTGCCGACTCCGCCACACGGCGTGAAGTCGCAAATTGGAAGTTCTCCTAAAGCAACCTGTCGTCGCGTCTCCAGCACCCTCACTACCAAGAATGCCGATCGACCGCGACCGCCCTGCTGGGGTCTCCAGCTACCGCGATGCGAAGCCGGTGAAGAAGACGGCATCCGGACTCAACGTCGTGCGCTTCATCGCACGAGAAGAGGAGCTCCACCAGGCGCGCGCGTACACCAAGGCAAACGAGACAAGCGTGGGCCGCGCGCGCTGGGAAGAAAAGCAGAACTTGCGCTCCGGAAGTGGCGCACGCCTGCAACAGCAGATGCAGTACGTCTTATTTATTTGATGGCTTGAAAGCATCCTTGGCTGGTGGTGGGAGCTGACTTTTTTATTGTTTTTATTGTCTTTGTGGTGATGCTGTTACGTAGACTCACAGAGGAGATGGATTTGATGAACAAAGAAGTGCAAGTAATCCGTTCGGAGCGCTTGAAGAAGTATTATGATGCCTGTTACGTGCAGTGGGAAGAAGAGCTCCACGCACGAGGCCTGGCGATTGTGCGAGACCGAGACTAATGACGTTTAGCATGAGATGAGCTAGTTTTTAGTGTGCATAAAGTACACATACATACTCAAAAATGAATGCTCTCCATACTTATGTAACATCATGAGTGCTAAGAATCGCATGTATCAGGCCATTCCAAGACTTATTGCCCATGAGACCTTAAAGTGAGCGGAAAATGAAATATGATGTGGTCCACACCAACACGCGCCTTTTCGTGTCTTGCATTTGGACAAGTCGACTTCCAAAAGATCATTGAAGGATGAAGGATGTGCTAGCGGCGAAGAAGATCTCGCCTGCGTTGCAGCTGAGCATCCAGCTCACACGGCTCGCAGTCGCACTAGTGACGATCGGGAAGACCCCCACAGAAGATGAGTTTCGTGATTTCCTTCTCGACCACCCCGATGAGATCCTTGCCCAAGTCAAGTGCGTCGACATTTCCACCATCAGTGACGCTGGGTATGACCACCTTTGCCGTATCACCGAGGATGATGACTACGATCCAGGACTCGCCGCGAGGGAAAGTGAAGCTGGGTTCTTTCTTGACCTGGACACGATCTTCACGAGGTTACGCCGAGACCTGGAAACGGGTACCGTTAGGGAATAAAAGGGGACATATCAAAATGATTTGTGGGATGCTGACTTTATGTCTCATGTGTTTTTCTTCAGCGCATGGTGAGGGCAAGCGATTGACTCCAACGACAAGTTTTTGTATCGGCGTGGATGGCAGTCGTACGTATTAATATGCTGCAGCAATTTTTATAATGGAAGGTATACACTCGAAGACGAGGTAATGGAGCTGTGGTGGTTTGTGTGGATCAGGCCAGTCGTACATGGCGTTTGGCGTGATGACGCGCCTGCGTCGCCATGGGATTGTCACTGTCGCCCACGTGAACGAAGACCAGGGAGGTGGTGCGCATAGTATCCAATTGCCTGTGATCTCGAGCGACTTTATCGTCCAAGAATACAAGCTCCATGCCGACCGACTGCGCGTGCCAAGCAATCGGCTCATGATAGAGAGTGGCAAGGACGCCTCGGCTTCCACTTCCGTGGCGTCCCAGTTGCTGGATACGTGTGCGTCGGCCCACGCAGACTTTTTAGTGCTTGGCACGATCGGCAAAGGCGGGCCTGCGATCGATCAGCTGGGCCACGTGCCTCGCGATGTGCTGCGGTTCACGCCGCTGCCTGTGCTGCTGGTGCCGCCGGCTCCGATCCACTCAGTGCCAGCGCGCTCGTATCTATTCGTCGTGGCTGTGAATGACGGTCTCTTCTCGGACTCGTCGTTCCCGACCGAGTCAACTCGTCGTTGTCTGCTTGCTGTGCTCAAGCTCATGCGATCAAGCGACACACTCCGACTGGTGCATTTCTACAAGAAGCCACTCGTCGGCAAGTTCGATGAACAGCGCTTTGAGTATTGCCACGAGTTTCTCAAGACAGTCCAAGTGGATGGCATCGTGGATATCCTGGCGCTTGAGAATGGCGCCACAGTCGCCGAGAGTCTCCACGAATACATCGCCAGCCACAACGCGTCGTATCTTGTACTTGGACTCAGCGGTGGTGGTGGCGATGCGTTGGCATCATCCTGCCGCCCCGAGACGAGCGACCAGGGTTACGATGACAACAGCGGTCTTTCATTAGAGAATCACATTGGACGCGTAACCTCAGCGATGCTCTTTTCGCCACGATGCACACTCTGCCTTTGCCCGTAGCGTGTATGATACATTTATCAGTAGTATTACTGCTTTTCGTGGTCGTCTAGGGTGACGAGTTCTTGTTGAAGTAACCTCACAAAGAGTTCCAGTTTATTGATCACTGGCATGGGGAGAACGTCATCCAAAGCGCGTAACCCTTTCGTAACCATCAAGTCATTGAGCGTGCAAATGCCGTGCTGTTCATAGAGAACTCGCACAGGCTCGTACGCCTTGGCCAGTGCGATCTTCCATAGTGTGTCCGCTTGGTACAGCTCACGATGCACATGACCACGAGGTGCCAGAGCGTGGAAGAACGCGTGGACGACCAAAAAATCGCACCGTTCCGTCTCATGGATCCAATTTGATCCGTGAGGCTCTCCGTGGTCGGGGTATGGAAGACGAAGTGGCTGTGCCGCCACGGCAGCATGACTGGCCTGAGCAGCGGTGGACCGCTCCAGGCGGCGATGGCCACAGGTTTCACACACTCGAGCGAGGCGGTCGGCTTGCAGCGCAAGGCATTGCTCACAGAGATCCGTCCACACGGAATGGAAAATGCTGAATGGCGTTTCGGCTGGTGTCTCCGACAACAACAACAGCGGACTCCCTTCATGGTCGCCTGTGTTTTCCTCGTTGTTGAGTGCCTGGAGTCGCTGGATGGCTTGCTGGCGCTGCTGTGCTGAAAAGGTGGTCGCTGGTCGGAACGCCACACGGCCATGGGCAAAGAGTGCGATGAGGTACTGCCGCATCGTGTGGATGGCTTCATAGTGGAGCCAAATGTGTTCACTTTGATGGAGAATCGTATCGTGACGGTCATAGAATTGCGACAGGTGCGCGAGAAAGCGAAGCGTTCTTGTTGTGTACGGTGTGCGGAGGTCGTACCACCACCCCACATAAGAAGAAGAAGAAGAAAACGTCGCGAGCGTCTCACGTTGCTGAAGGTGGAGTATCCACGTCCACACGTCATCGATGGGTAGACCGTCCAGGCTCAAGTTGTACCGCCTCGCGAGGAAGTAGAGTCGCATCGGTGGCGACCGCCACGAGTGCATTTCCTGGACGATCAGCTGGTAGAACCGAATGAACTGGTCGCTGGGGCTTGCTGCTGTCGCCACAATGGACTCTATCGTATGAAGTAGCACTGCGTGGATACACGGGACGATCTCTTCTGTAAGAACACAGCGAATAGCCATGGCGCGGCGGAAGAGTCGCTGCAGTTTGAGAGCCTTGAACGTGACCCACTTGGCGTGGCCACTGGTTAGCGCCTGCTTGATTTTCAACTGGCGGCGCCTTTCGGTGATCACAGCATTGCACCATTTGTGGAACAGCTGGATCTTCAAGCGGCGCATGCGACGCTGGCAGAAGCAGTACGTTTGTAACTTTGTGCGCTGCCATCGGACACTCGCATGGGCATCCATGCGCTGGGTCTTTTGTCTGTAGATCCGCTCAATTAATGCGACTGCTCGCTGCTGACGGTGGCGGTGGAGCAACTTCTTGGCGATGATAATGTGATACAAACCAGTGAGGATCATCGCGCAGTGGTGCCAGGTTTGCTGTTGTCTTTTGAGGAACCCAGCGTTCATGCGCTGCAAGCAGTGTTCACTGGAGACCCGTACCCGTGCGTGCTGTTTCCTCTCCTTGCTCTGGCGTGCCAGTTTGTTCTTGCGAGCCAAATACAGACGGGATCTACAAGAGAGATTACAAAACAACGGATAAATGAAGCGTGAGCCCCGGTGGTCCGTAGTGTCATTTATAATGAGCGCGAGCTCTTGGCGTACTGGGACTGGATCCGTTTGGCAGCTTCGAGGACGACAGCGTCGGTTTGCTTCATCGCCTGAACCTGCGCAGTCAAGTCCTGGATCGCTGTCTCGACGCGGTCGACTTCGCTTGTTTGGTGAAGCAGTAGCTGCTGCGCTTCCATGCGAACGACTGTGCCGTCCAGTAGCTTGGCGTCAATGTACAGACCTGCCTTGGAAATAGGCGTCGTGGCGATTTTCGCTTCGGTTGACGCTTTATCGCTCCGTGCAGATTCCAGATGAACAATTGCCTTCTGGAGACTCTCTACTTTGGATTTGAGGCGCTTGTGGAATTGCATTCGCTCCGATCGGAGCCGTTCGAGTTTGGATTGGTGGGTGGCGATGATCGCGACGTCCACAAAATGGGGATGCGCAAGCTCTCGTCTATACAAAGACGAGGGGAATGCGGTACCAGCATGGCAGCTTGAGCGATCGTGAGAGAACTTCGCAGTAAAAAAGACACAGGGAGATACGCACAATCGTTTTCGTACGCAATGGCCACGGACGATTCGCTGGATCGTTGTTGCGCTTTGCTCCATCAACAGGTTTCCTGTGGAAAATCACCGCCACGCTCAGTGCAGGAGTAGAGTCAGAGTTGTTCAACATGTATACCTCTATTCCGTCGCCATTTGCGCTCCAACTTCATGTTGTTGACGATAAGACGCTGCCAGCGGTGCCTACACAACAACGTCGTGTCACACTGACCTGCTTAAAAAAAATACAGGTTTGGGGAAGAAGCAGTGCGCACTTTCTCCATCGACGCTGAATGATACGTATGCGCTCTGTCTGGAAGTGTCTGCAGGTACATGGAAGATGTGAATAGTAGCGTTCAAAATACGCTGACTGCATTGCCAAGCCCATCATATATCGTACCGTAGATACTGCACTCGTGGCGAAGAAGCCGGTTGGCGGAGGCGCTCGTCACGCACTTGCAGATACTGCCGCGCCTCCTTCAGTAGCTGCATGCGCAAGGACGTGATCATCACCAAGCCGCGCATACTGGCGACCATCCGTCGGCATCGTTGTAGATCCTCCGCGAGCGCCATGCTTCAGACATCAAGTGTGCATCGAATTGGTCACTCCCCCTCAAAAATACCTTTTCGGCAGAAAGAGATGGCTACATGTCACTCACTCACACAACCCCTATTTAGTGATCACTTCCAATACAGAGCTGTTTGTTCCCCCAAAAAGTTTGTTGGTGAACCAAAAGCCCAGAAATCGATCATGTTGGATGACGAGGACCTACACTCGGCGCAAGTGCTCAAGAGCGGCCATGACGTGAGCAGCAGTCTATACGCCGGTGGCGTTCCTCCCCATAAGCGGATGCGCAAGCCGATCGTGCGTAAAAGTGTCGATCCGAACGCGACGTTCATTAACTACGTCATGCATCGCAAGTTTTTCCCAAGTAAAATGTACCGCACCCATGCGCTGCCGCCTCATTCGTACTACAAGCGGCAGATGATGCCGCCACTCGCGTATCCGATGGATGAAGACTTGGCGTCCTGCGTGTGCACGAAGTTTTGCCGCTGCTCGACCAACAAGCAACGCTGTCCGGTCAATTGCCTCACGTGGACTCCTGAGGGGCGGCGGTTGATCACAGGCAACTCTGTGGGTGAATTCACGCTGTGGAATGGACTAGCGTTCAATTTTGAGACGATCTTGCAAGCGCATGATGACGCGGTGCGTGCTATGGTGTGGTCACATAACAACAACTGGCTTGTCACGGCCGACCATGGCGGTGTGATCAAGTACTGGCAGCCAAGTATGACCAACGTGCAGCTCCTACAGGGCCACCGCGAAGCCGTGCGGTCGTTGAGCTTTTCGCCCACGGATTTCAAGTTTGTGTCGTGCTCCGATGACGCGACTGTCAAGATCTGGGACTTTGAAAGTGGCCGTGAAGAGCGCGTGTTGACGGGCCATGGCTGGGATGTCAAGTGCGTCGCGTACCATCCTCAAAAAAGTCTTCTTGCGTCCGGAAGTAAAGACAATTTGATCAAGATTTGGGACCCAAAGTCTGGAAATTCGTTGAATACGCTCCATGGCCACAAGAACACGGTGTTTAAAGTCGCGTGGAATGAAAATGGCAACTGGCTGTTGACCGGAAGCCGTGATCAGCTGATCAAGATTTACGATATTCGTACGATGAAAGAGTTTGCCACGTTCAAAGGCCACACACGTGAGGTCACGTCGGTCGCGTGGCACCCCGTGTACGAGCGGCTGTTTGTCAGTGGCTCGTACGATGGCTGCTTGATGTACTGGGAAGTCGGGTACGTATCCCTGGGTATGAAAGAAAGAGACGACGTAGCTCACCGATTTGACTGCTGGTGACTTGTTTACTGTTGGATTTTGTAGCAAAGAAGAGCCGTTGACGTCGATTACCCAGGCCCACGATGCCGCCGTGTGGGATATCCAGTGGCATCCAGTCAGCCACGTCATCGCGACGGGCAGGTATGACAACGACTGTTTCTCTCTTCACCCTAACCTGTGTGTGTACTGACCGCCTTCATGCTATCTTTTGTTTCTGCTTTTGCTACAGTAACGACCATAGTACCAAGTTCTGGAGCCGCAACCGTCCAGGCGACCCCATGGATGACAAGTACAACGGAGGCCAAAACGTCTTGAACGAGAATGATGCCGGTGCAAATGAAGGCGGCCGCGCTGAGTTTGGAGAAGAAATGCTGCCTGGCATGCACGGTGGCGCTGGCTCGATCCGCGCCAGCGCGATCAATGCTGCCAGCTTCCAGACGTTTGCACAAAAATCCCACGGTGACTCACGCAACAACAACTCGGCCGGGCGGCGTCCACCTCCAGAGACGTACACTTGCAACCGGTGCAGCACCAAGGGCCATTGGATTGAAGACTGTCCGACAAAAGACCAAGCCCAAAGTAATCCTTCTGGCCAGCCCATGCGACGCGCGCCACCGGATGGGTACTTGTGTAAGCGATGCAATACCCCGGGCCACTACATCTCGGAATGTACCCAAACAAAAGTGCCGCCACCGACGTACACGTGCCATAAATGCCGACAGAAGGGCCACTGGAAACAAGACTGTCCGATGGACGCCAACGTGTCCGTTTCCGCGGCGATCGCGGCGGCCCAAGCAGCCGCGGCGTCGTTTGTGCAACAACCACCAAACCGTGGTCCTCCGGGTCCTCCACCACCACCGTCCATGATGGGTGGTCCTCCTGGTCCTCCACCTCCTGGCTTCATGGGGGGTCCCCCACCACCTGGCATGATGGGCGGTCCGCCGCCACCGATGATGGCCGGTGGGCCTCCACCGCACATGCCACCACCTCCTCCGCATCGCATGGGTATGCCGCCCAATGGACTGGCACCGCCTCCTCCAAGACATGATCAATTAGGAGGAGGAGGAGGACCACCACCACCGCCTCGGTTTGATCAAATGGCTGGATTCAAGAGACAGCGAGAGGAAAGCGGACTCTTAATGCCACCCAGTGGTCCACCGCCCATGATGGCCGACAACCGAGGAGGCCCTGGCCCAGCGCCAGGTGGATGGCCTCCTGCACAGGGTGGTGGTGGACCAATGGATTCGGTTCCGCCCCCACGAGCGAACTTCCCATCGAGTGTGAACGAGAGTCGGGACCCTCGCCGCCGCCGTTGAGTTCTTCATAGCATTGAGGACCCCAGGTCTTTCTTATCTCAGTGCAAAGTCTCAGTCCGAATGTCACAGATTTTCGTTTCGTTCCGGTAAATAAAAGTACCGTGAGGTCAAATATACCGTCATTTATATTCGCATCACAGTCTAAAAATATATGTTTCGAAATACATTACCGGAATCTCTTCTCAACCCAGAAATTTGTGGTTCGAAATTTCAGTCAATGGCATAATCTGCTGTGGTTAGGGGTGTTACTGTGACAGACAGAACGAAATGAATTCAAGGAAGATTGGACACACAGACAGACGGCGCAGCAGTCTTGAAAGTTTTCCGGCCTCTTCGCCCAAGTCTTGGGTCACTGAGAGGACGTTGAGCACCACATTGTGAAGTATTCCTTCCCAACTTAGGCAGGTGAACGTCAAAGAAAAACCAACTGCACGGAACCAAAGTCCGAAATCGTCGACGCCCAATCGGCAAGCATATTGCTCCGGAACACCATCAACAAACGAATAGTCACAGGGTGCGAACGAAACATCCATCTATCACTCATCGGACCAAACAAGCGACAAGTTCGTGTGAACACTTCAACACGTGACGGAGAACAAGAACAAATAAAAAACCAACGCACAAAACCCGAGAACATAAATCGCGTCCAGCATCCAACAAACGAACAAAAGCCAACAAACCAACGAATTCTAAAGTTGGCGTGGCGACGATCTCCTAACTCCGAACTCCAGTACGATACACGATATCAATATGTTTCTCGGCCGCGCGACCATGAAGGGCGCCCATAAAGACCCAGCCAGCACAGCCGTGGTGATCCAGCCGCGCCACAGTCTAGGCGGTAAGCAGTCGTCATGGAACTCGACCGATGATTTCACAAGAAAGCGCATGAGCTCGGCGACGCCGTGCGATCCGCTGGCCCCGCCACAGCAACAACCACAGCAGCAACCGCCATCGTCATCGTCCTCCAACGTGCCGCCTCTCCACCCCCACCACTTGAGTGCGATTGAGTCGGCGCGCCATCTTGGCTCGGGTGGCGTGTTGGCGCGTGGCAACTCGGGCGCGATCACCAACGGCAGTGGCAGCAACCCACCAGCGTCCTCGGTCCTTGGCAACCCACAGGATGTGCTTCTCAAAGGCGTGCTCATGAAGCGGGCTCCCTTTTTCAAGCACTGGTTGCCGCGGTATTTTGTGTTGACCAAGTCGTCGTTGCTGTATTACAGTAAAAACCCAACGCAGACTTCCAATGGTGGTACAAGTGCTGACCTTGGCATGGTGGAAAAGAAGCTATTGCGTGGGGAAATCTCCCGTGGGGATGTGATCCGTGTGGAAGCCACCGACGCGTTCAAGAACCACCCGTTCAGCTTTGTGATCATCACGCGGAAGCGGCCACGCACGCGGCTTGGTGCGTCCACACGGAATGCGTTCTCGTGTATGTTTGTCCACCACAAGGAGACCCGGCTCGTTGGCAAACGAGGCAAAAAGGGGAATACTCGAACTGCCTCTGATAGTATTACTACTACCAGTGGTGGTGGTAGTACCACTACTGATACAGCGGACAGTGACAACACCGTGATGGTATATTACATTCAAGCTTCCCAGCAAGAAGACCGTAAAAAATGGATCAAGACGCTGCAACGGTGGATCGATGGCGAGTCACCGACCAAGCTGGGCCACGCGATCTTTGAGTACATTGTGAACAATGAATACAGCCATGGCAAGTACGACCACAAAGTGGGCGAGACGCTCAGTGGCCATCATGACCATGCCTGGGGGTACGGTGGGTACGGCAATGGCATCTCACCCGCCGCGCAAGCCGGGCGCCGTGTGGAAGAAGAACACTCTGTATTAGCGAACTTGATCCGCGATATGCACGAATGCCACCAAGAAGATGAAATGATTTTCATTTTGGACCAAATCTTGGGTGAAATCAAAGACGGCGCCTGCAGTGGGTACGTCAAGAAACTGGTCGCCGCGGCGGGCGAAATCAAATTGCAGTCGTCACCGACCGTGTGGACGACCCACGTGAAGAACGCCTATGCGAATATCATGAAGGCATTGTACACGCAAAAGACCGCGACGACGACACACCAGCACCACCATGGCTCGGCGAGTGCGCCAGAACCGACTTCGACCCGACTCCACCACCCTGGTGCGGCTTCTTCACTGCTTACGGCTCCGTCGTCCTCTGCGTCGACCCCGTTTTCCACGCTGAGACCGACAGTGCTCAAGCCGACGCGGCAGACTTCCGATGGAGGCGAAAGCGCGCCCGAGTTTTCCTTCCACCGGTCGTACAAGCTGGGCCGCAAGCTTGGCTCGGGTGCGTACTCTGTCGTCCACATCGCGACCCATCGCAGCACACGGAAACAAGTCGCGGTCAAATGTATCGCGAAATTCAGCATGTCCAAGTCGGATGTGGTCTCGCTCAAGCACGAAGTCGATATTATGAGGACGCTGGACCACCCAAATGTTGTGCCGCTTTTGGATTACTATGAAGAAGCCAAGTATTACTACATTGTGACGCCGCTTTGCACCGGTGGCGAGCTCTTTGATGCGCTTGTGAAACGCAAATCCTACACCGAAGAGGACGCGCGCGTGGTGATGCACAAGCTGGTCAGTGCGATTTCGTATTTCCATGCACGGGGCGTCGTCCACCGCGATCTCAAGCCGGAGAATATTTTGCTCAAGACGTCGGCACCAGGAGCTGAAGTGATGATCGCGGATTTTGGCTTTGCGAGGTCGATGCGTGGCGAGAAAAGGCTCACGGCGTGTGGCACGCCAGGGTACGTCGCGCCGGAGGTCGTGCGAGGCGAAGCGTACGGGTCCGAGGTCGATATGTGGAGTCTGGGTGTGATTCTGTATATCTTGTTGTGTGGGTACCCACCGTTTGCTGGCGATAACCACGCCGCGATTTTTGAAAAAGTCATTTGTGCCAAGTACAAATTTGCCTCGCCTGACTGGGACGAAGTCTCCGAGGATGCCAAAGATTTGGTACGCAAGCTATTGACAGTGGACCGGTCGCTACGGCTCACGGCGTCGGAAGTTTTGGACCACAAGTGGATGAAGAGCGGAAGTTTAGCAAAGGAAGAAGTCGTGGAAGGCAAGCCGTTGGTGAGAATCAGTTCGGATTTGCTCCAAGTGTTGAACCAAATGCGCAAGCAAAAGAGTCTCACGCATGCCGTTCCGAAAATCCGCCCATCGGATATGGATGTCGATGTGCTGGAGCTCACAAGGCTGTCGATCGATCTGGATGTGGATTTACTGGATCGAGAACTGGCGAATCTGGATTTTTAAGATGGAGGATTTAATAAGCGGCCTCCATTTCCCAGTGTGGGAAGGCGAAGGCGGTGTAAGTTGTACCAGTATTTAGTTTATGCATGTTTGCATGTTGTTTGTATACTATTGGGGGATTTGTAAGAAAAACAATGTGAATGTAAATGCGAAAAGAATGAAAAAACACGTTTCTAAAATACGCTTTTGAGTTTCCTTTTGCATCCGAAGTATATTTTATTCAAAGTCTCAACATTTTTACTGCTTGCTTGTAGAGAGATCCTGAGCTTTTGTGTTCTCCCTCATCGCCATCGCCTCTTACAAGCAGGCCAAGTAGAAATAGTTTACTTTCGCAATTGCAGCAAGAGCGACTTGTTGCCCTTGATCTTTTTCTGGAGCTGGATCATGCCGTAGAGAAGCGCTTCGGCGGTCGGTGGGCAGCCTGGCACGTAGATATCGACTGGCACAATGCGGTCCACGCCACGCACGACCGCGTACGAGTAGTGGTAGTAGCCGCCGCCGTTGGCGCAGCTGCCCATGGACACGACCCACCGTGGCTCGGGCATTTGGTCGTACACACGACGCAGCGCGGGCGCCATCTTGTTGGTCAGCGTGCCAGCGACGATCATCACATCGGTTTGACGTGGCGACGCGCGGAACACCATGCCCATGCGCTCGAAATCGTAGCGCGGCGCCGCGGTGTGCATCATCTCGACGGCGCAGCACGCCAAGCCGAAGGTCATGGGCCACATGGACCCTTTGCGACCCCAGTTCACAAGGTCATCGACCTTGGCGACCACGTATTCTACACACAGTATATACAATCCGATTAGATTCCCCTTTGTCTCCCCCCTTCTTCATTCGGTTTTAGTTTCGCACGTACCGACGCTGTTACGCGCGACGGCGTTGCCACTGATCAGATCCGAGACACTACCGCGCTGCTGGACATCGCCCGAGATAGCAGCAGTAGCCTTCTGGGCGACCGCGGTCGAGTGGACGCTGGCGACCTGCACCTGCTTGGCGAGAGGCGTCGTGCGGCGAGCGATGGACAGCATTATTTGATTCTGACGGTCTTTGGTCTGGGAGCTCTTCCTCTGACGGCGTGGTCCGAGCGGCTCCGAGATGCTGGTGGTGCATCAAGCGAAACAAGAAACAATCATGGCGAAGGAGGGTGACCAAATCAAAACAGTATAGGTGGGTTATGCGTTATGAATAATTTTTGTATCCGGACGATAGGTTCTCAGAAAGAAACGGCCAATACATTCACACCTCGTATCCTTTATCACAGGTTTTGGGCCACCTTCAGCTGGGTATATGATTAGCAGAAATATCATATATGGTGGGTATTGTAATATCACATGGGGCACTATTGTACCGGACAGAAGTCAACGGGCTCGATGATGTAACATTTTGTGAAAAAAGCCCGCTACGCATCGAAATTTACTTTTAAGAGGCAAGCAAAAGAGGTGGAGATAGCCCTACGCTCGGTGCACATGATGATGGCTCGTCGAGCGAGTACGGATCATTTTTCAAGCCGCCATCGTCTGTGGTGTGATGCACCTCGCCTTTGGACGATGCTGCATGCGTAATTAACCCCTATGAATGGATTATTCAACGGAGCCATAAGATTGCTCACACTGTAAAAACTGTATAAATACCTATCAAACCTGATAATCAAACTGCATAACGCCACATATCGGTTATCATTTTGACAGAGCCAGTCTGTCAGCCACCTAAATTCACAGATGTTTTTTCCAAACAGCCAATCAGAAGGGCGGATTCATGCCAACCGACTCCTAAACATATTTCAAAAAACGTGTCTTGTTTTCACAATGCTGTATCTCCAAAAGGAGACCAGTTACGCTATTTTTGACCTCATTTTTGAAGAAAAAACGGGGAGTTATACCCTATATATGTGTAATCGTACGGGAAAAAATATCATTTTCATGGTCAAAACACACTGGCAACATCTAGCCCGTTGACTTTTGTCCGGTACAATAATCGAGTGTGCCCTGCCAGGTTACGGTTACGTTTTCTTGGATACAGAGTGAAGAAGACCTCATCACCACATTCATCTTGAAGAAAAAGAAAAAAAAAAAGAGCTACGCGCGTAGCGTCGCCACTGCGTCGACGACATCTCACACGCACTCAAAGCTCCACGAGCACCGTCCGCTTCAACCAACAATGGACCACATCGCCGTTGACCGCCGGCGGCTTTTAGATAGCGACAGCGACAGCGATGGAAGCGCCAATGACCACCAATTCGATCCACAACCAGCACAAACCTCTTCTTTCTCTTGGAGAACTTTCTGGGCGTACACGGGGCCCGGCTGGCTCATGAGCATGGCGTATCTGGATCCAGGCAACCTGGAATCGGACTTACAAAGCGGCGCGTACACGCGGTACGAACTTCTGTACGTCGTGCTGCTCAGCACGATCGCAGGCGGCTGTTACCAGATTTTGGCGGCGCGGCTCGGCGCTGTGACGGGCAAACACTTGGCGCAATTGTGCCGCTCCGAGTACCCTCGCGTCGTGTCACTCGCGCTGTGGGTCATGACCGAGCTCGCGATCATCGGCAGCGATATTCAAGAAGTACTTGGCTCGGCGATCGCGCTTCAAATCTTATTCGGGTTGCCTCTCTGGTGTGGCTGCTTGGCCACGGGCCTGGATACACTGACCTTTCTGATGCTGGACCAAGGCGCCAAGAAAAGTCGGTACTTGGAATTGTTTTTTCTTGTGCTCATTGGCACAATGTGTGTTTGTTTCTTTGCGGATTTCACCGCCAGCCAACCAGACGCAAGCGAAATCATCAAGGGAATTGTATACCCACGCCTGCAGCCACAAAACGTCATGCAGGCCGTCGCATCGCTTGGCGCGATCATCATGCCCCACAATATTTTTCTCCACTCGGCACTTGTTCAGGCACGCGGCCTGGACCGCACCCGCCCTCAAAAAGTCCGAGAAGCTAATTTTTATTTTTCGTTGGAATCGTCGATGGCACTTTTTGTGAGCTTTTTGATCAACGCGGCAGTGATTTGTGTGTTTGCGAGCTCGTTTTACAGTACGTCGTGTGCCTCGTTAAGTAAACTGGACTCGCTTTCTGGACTTGCCGGCTCGGGCATCCAGACCGCGTGTATCCCGATCAACGCTGCTCTTGCCTCGGGGAGTACGATCTATGACTCGATTTCGGGCAATATCTGCCATTTTGAGACCAAAAGCGCTGTCTGTGCGCCTTGCTTTGTGGACCATCGACCCGAAAGTCAACTGTTTGGGCTGCTCGGAGATGCAGTCGCGCCTAGTGCAGGCTATTGCCAAGAGATCGGGCTCGCCGAGGCCGGCGAAGCGGTCAAAGAATCGCTGGGCGGGTACGCACGGATCGTGTGGGCGATTGGCCTGCTGGCCTCGGGCCAGGCATCCACCATGACAGGCACGTACGCTGGCCAGTTTGTGATGGAAGGCTTTTTAGAAATCAAGATTTCTGCCTGGAAACGTGTGGCGCTCACACGTGGCGTGGCACTGATCCCCGCCGTGGTGGTCGCTGTCATTAGCCAACACCAAGAATTCCAAAGCGACCATTTCAATGAACTTCTCAATGTGTTGCAGAGTGTCCAGCTGCCATTTGCGCTGCTGCCGTTGTTGACGTTTACGGGGACGACGTCTTTGATGGGGAAAGCCTTTGTCAATTCGCAAACAGTCGCGTTTCTGTTACTGGTGGGCACGGCCATTTTGTGTGCGGTCAACTACGCACTGGTGTACCGGATCTTGGATACAGCGCTGGTGCCACTGGATGTGTCGTTGCTCAGCTGGACGGTCATGGTGCTGTGTATCTGTGGCTATGCGATGCTCTTGCTGTACTTGGTCTTGGGCTACCCGTCCTCGCGTGGTGGGTCCATCAAAGGGTACCAAGATGCATCTTCTTCTTCAAGCCATGGGAAGACGAAGACGAAGCCATTGTCAAACAAGAAAGAAAAACAAGAGCAAATGAGAGACGAACAAGAAGAATTATTATTGTCGGATGATGAGGTGGTGGTGTGATACTATTGACGTAATTTTTAATGGGAATATTATATATTACCTAGTATTAATATTAGAAGCCCATGTCTTCGGCTTCTTTCAAGGCGCGTTGCGTGGCGATGGCGTGCTTTTCCATGAGCTCACAGAAAGAATCAAAATCCAAGGCAGAGAGAATGAGCTGCAAGTTGGAAATAGCGCCACCGTCGACTTCGTCTTTTTCTTCTTGCTGGTGGTGGTGGCGTTGCAGTCGACGGCAGTGGGCGTAGAACGCTTCGCCCGTCATCTGTCGTGGCCATTTGTAAATGCAGGGAAAAAATCCACCTTCTAGTATTACTATTGACACCAGCCAGGATCATGAAATTTTCATGAATAAAATAATACCTGTTCTGACTCGAGAAAGTCTTGGAGGGTACGCTCAAACAGCAGCTCGTATTCCTTTGTGAGGCATTTTCACAGGCAAAGAGAAAGGAGAATCAAGTAAGGCCAGTGCACCAGCGGGGTCTCCTGTTTTCTCCCGTTTTTGGCTGCGCTGGGCAACGCTGAATAATATTAAATTCTACTGGAAAACGCACCGTGAAAAGCTCATGGACGCGGTGGCTTTTTTCATCGTCTTGGTCGGCGCGGAAGCCGTGGAATTCGTCCATATACTTGTCACAGAATTTTGCGATTTGCTGGTCCATGGTCTCCTCTGTGGAAAAATGCAAAATGTACTGGTACTTAGAAGTACTGTGGTGTCCTGGCGCTTCGACAGAGAGGAAATATACTGTACGGTTGTCGCTGACGAAGCCCATTAACCGTGCGATCAACAGGTCCGAGGACGCCACGCCCACGGCGTTTTCCCATTCCATGCTTTTTGGACACTTATCTACAGAGGGACGGAATGAAGATGGTTACAATTCCCCGGTTACACGGCCAGCAAATGTCCAAAATAGTAATATTTTATTCATTTTCCAGCAGACTATTGCTATACCGGTACTATAAAGTTGATACACAATAGTACTACTTCCATGTATCCAGCTATCTACACCTAAAACCGGTTGTGCTGACCCTGGTTGACCAGCTCGACTTCGACAAGGTACCGGATGCGTGCTTGGTCGGGCGAGTACACGACGTGTTCATTGTACTGGCCTGCCGAGTCTGGCTTGTGGAGCGTGTAGCCTTGTTCCAGCACCGGAGGCTTGGAAAAGAGCACTTGCTGGTAGCGACGCGCCTTGGCGACCACGTAAGGAAACGGCGTGGTGGCTGCGGGTGTGGTGGTTGGCGCAGATCCAGATGATGATCCACCGAAGTGGAACCCAGTAGCTGAGCCCGCGCCAAAGCTTGTCGTCGCAGGTGCTGGTGTCGATGAGCCAAAGCCACTTCCAAAGGCAGGCGCCGATGGAGCTACTGGTACTGTTCCAGGTGTGACGCCAAAGCCACCAAACCCAAACCCCGAGGGCGCTGCTGCTGGTGCGGCACCAAAGCCACCAAAGGACGATGCTGCTGCTGGTAGGGCACCAAAGGCCGATGCTGATGGGCCACCAAAAGCCGATGCTGGTGGGGCACCAAAGGCCGATGTTGCTGGCGCTGGCGAGGCACCAAAGCCACCAAAGGCCGATGGTGCTGGCGCTGCCGAGGCACCAAAGCCACCAAA
>JAADWJ010000275.1:0-27575 GCA_023336165.1 Pythium monospermum
CCAACTGTGAATGACTGAGCATTTGCCTGAACATGCGCATTGCCATAGGCACAGTAGTGTGGTGTAAACAACAGGGCTGGCTGTGCATTTTCGGAGATGTGAAGAAGGCAACCATTTTTTGATGGGGGGGTCTTCTGTTGTGCAATCGTCGCAGCACCGCAGCCTCAAGCATGTTCTTCTGGGCAGAACCGGAGCAAAAATGAGGAGTGTTGGTCTCCTCTCCATCATTGACCAAGGATGACGCGCACGACGTGGACATATTGGGCTGGCAATTTTTTTTGGCTGGAAACCCCAGTGATCCAGCCAAACTTCCGCTGGTGCACCCAGGATAAGTTCATTCTGGTGCAAAACACGAATCTGCGCTCGCGACCTGCGTGCACTGGGTTCCGAATTCATTCAGCTGAGTGCGTGGGCTGTGGGTCCACACTCAATGACAAGTTGTCGCATTGTGCAACACCATTGAACTCCATTCTCACATGTCAGATTGAAATATAGGGCGCCAAGTCAGTTGGTTGCTTCTTCTGTTGCAAAAGGCAATTGGCTGACTTCGCATCGTTTTTTCCCCACAGAACTTCTGTCAATGGCGATGGAGAACTTCTGTGACAGAAGTTCTCCATCGCCATCGAATGTCATTCATCCGCCAGTGTCCTTCAGTACGACGTTCTTAAACCGACATGTTCGTATCCAGAGGACAGCCTCCCACAAATAATGCAGTGTACCTCCCTAATTTAATATCAAGACGACACGTGGCCTTGGATTTGTCAGCAATGCGTAATTACCCTTCGTATACAATTTTCAAGTCATTTCCGAGGATTCTTTTTTACGAACTTGGGACCTTCATTTTTGTTGCTTCGTGTCCCTCTCCCAAGTTTGGCTCGCGTTTTGGACCGCACGCAACCACACTTGTCATTTCCCCCCTCCAGAGAGACGACAACCCGCAACAAGTACGACGCCTTCTCCCATTGCTTTCTCTCCATGATAAGCCCCATAGATGCTAACGTGTGTCTCCCCCTCCTTCTCTTTGTGTGTGTGTCTATCGATGAACAGTGCGTTTCCTTCATTTGATTCGCCCCGTCATGTGCGTGCTGCCCGAAGTGGCGCAGCCAGATCGCAAGATCCCATTCCGTGAGAAGGTCTTGTGGACCGTGATCACGCTGTTCATTTTCTTAGTCTGCTGCCAGATCCCATTGTACGGCATCCAAACCAACAAGTCCTCGGATCCGTTGTACTGGATGCGTGTGATCTTGGCGTCGAACCGTGGTACTTTGATGGAACTCGGTATCTCGCCAATTGTGACCTCGGGGTTGGTCATGCAATTGCTGGCTGGTACGAAAATGATTGAAGTTGATCAGTCGCTCAAGGAAGACCGCGCTCTATTTAGTGGTGCGCAAAAGCTTTTCGGCATCCTGATCACGCTTGGTGAAGCCGTCGCGTACGTGGTCTCGGGCATGTACGGCAACGTCTCGGATATTGGTGCCTTCAACGCCGTCTTGATCATCATTCAGTTGCTTTGCGCTGGGATCTTGGTGATCATCTTGGATGAGATGCTGCAAAAGGGGTACGGTCTTGGATCGGGTATCTCGCTTTTCATCGCGACCAACATTTGTGAAAACATTGTCTGGAAGGCGTTCAGCCCAACGACCATCAACACTGGTCGTGGCACTGAGTTTGAAGGCGCGATCATTGCACTTTTCCACTTGCTCATCACGCGTTCGGACAAGCTACGTGCATTGAAAGAAGCCTTTTACCGCCAAAATTTGCCCAACGTCACCAACTTGTTGGCGACCGTGTTTGTGTTTATCGTGGTGATTTACTTCCAAGGGTTCCGTGTCGATCTCCCAGTCAAGTACCAACGCTTCCGTGGCCAGCAAGGAACGTTCCCAATCAAGCTCTTTTACACGTCCAACATGCCAATCATCTTGCAGACTGCGCTGGTGTCCAACTTGTACTTTATCTCGCAGCTTTTGTTCAAGAAGTTTAGCACCAACTTTTTGGTGCGTCTCCTTGGTGTGTGGCAAGATGTCGAAGGTGCGCCAGGCCAGACCGTGCCAGTCGGTGGTCTTGCGTACTACATGTCGGCGCCGTCGAACATGGCGCAGCTCATGTACGATCCATTCCGTTTTGTGATCTACGTCGTGTTCATCTTGGGCTCGTGCGCGCTTTTCTCCAAGACGTGGATTGAAATCTCGGGCTCGTCGCCACGTGATGTCGCCAAGCAGCTTCGCGACCAGCAAATGGTCATGAAGGGCCACCGTGACTCGTCGATCGTCAACGTGCTCAACCGCTACATCCCAACGGCTGCGGCCTTTGGCGGTATGTGCATTGGTGCGCTTTCGATGGTCGCCGACTTGTTGGGCGCGATTGGCTCGGGCACGGGTATCTTGTTGGCGGTGACCATCATCTACCAGTACTTTGAGACATTTGCGAAGGAACAGGCCGAGATCCCTCTCGCCAACCTCTTTGGCTTCTAAGCCAAAGAGCTTTTCAAGTTGTTGAAGAAACGCGATGTGATTGAACTCGTTCAAGTGGCTCGACAAAACAAATCGAGCGTGGATGGTGTCATTTTACGCAACCGCATCGGAAAACTACGTTTTTATTTTTTCCAACAGGTTCTTTTTCCCGTTCAAGGAGTACTGTCAGGTACTCTTTTGCTGACCCAAAAGAAAAAGACGGTTCAGCGAAAATGGGCTGCTTTGCCAGGTGTGAGGATGGTTTCCCCGACGAGCAATGGATGCATTCAGTTGCTTCTGTGCTCGGCGTCACTTGGGCGGCTCGTAGGTGCACGATGGAAGAAAAAAAAAAAAATAGTTTGGAGGAGGAGGTTTTGCATGTGATTAGTATCTGCGGTCGATGCGCTTGAAGCATGGAACGAGAGAATTTGGTCATTTTTATCGAGTATACCAACAATATAAACCAAAAACATTCATGAAAATGGGCCTTTTCGTATCTGAGCAACAAATCTCCGTTCTCACAGAGCTCGCCGATTGAGATGTGCTGGTGGTGGTCGTGATGACGCTGATGGACCCGATGCGAATGGTATTGGTGCTCTGTCTCGTGCTGCTGCTGCTGCCCCTCGTCCCATGCCGTTCATCGTGTCGATAGTGTGGATACTACCTCGGTTGGGCTCGTGGAGGCTGTTGCTGTCTGTAAACGAATCTCGCGGCAACGGGCCCATGACCCCACTTGTGTCCAAGCCGCCTCCGCTTTCTGATTGGTTCCGTTTGGCGCGTGCACCTTCTTTGAGCTTATGATACCATTGTTCATACTTGGCGAGCTGTGCGTCTCTCTTGGCAACCGTCGCGGTGAGCTGCTGGATTTGTTGCTGTTGCTGCTGCAGTTGGCGAGCTTGCTCTTCAAGCTGGCGGCTGCTGTCCATGAGAAGAAAAAAAAAAAAAAGTACTTGAGGTTACCATTCCAGCCAAGAGTCTGTTCAGGGGGTCATGCGTTGTTCAGTACCTTGTCGTGTCAACTGTAGCGGCGGATGGAGCAGTAGCTGTGCGTTGGCTCTGGTTTTGCTGGCGCATCCACTCTTCCAGCGCGCGCTTGATCATCACGAGCTACACAGAAAGTTCACAACAGTGAGAGTGAGCTGGCCGTGTGAGAGCAAAAATATTGTGTCGGGCACCTACTTTTTGGTTGTAGTGTGACTTGAACTTTTCCATGGATTCTTGGAGCTCTTTGTTTTCCTCTTGGACTGTCGAGAGCGCATCGCATTTCTGCACAGCAAGTTTCCATTGTTTAAGTACCAATAACTGGGCTCATATAGAATGGAATGGGGAGACCACACACCTTGAGAAGTGTCGTGTTTTCATTGCTGAGGGTCTTGACGGTATTCAACAATCGCACAATTTCGTATTTCTGATGCGTGATGGTCTCCTGGAGCCCATCCGCATCATGCAAGTCACTTGCACCTCCTCGACCCGTTAACGAGCTGCTCCGTTCATTGTGGTGGAAATCAGTCGGTTCCGTCGTCTGAGAATGGTGGTGGTTCCCATTTGTCGCATGGGCATGCGCTTGAGGCAACCGGGTGTCGACAGCAGCTCGAGGTCCGTACTGCTTCTCCATCAATCGAACGCGCTGGTTTCTCATCCGTGACGCCACCGCCGCACGAAGTGTCGACCCGCCGTCAATGGCAACAGCCGTGGAGCCGATCGGTGTCCTAAATTTCCGAGCCAAGAAAATGTCAGCATCATGCCAGTACTTGTATCAGATTGGATGTCATGCGCCACTCACCTCGCTTTGGTTGGAAGCAGGCAAAACGAGTCCCCGAGAGACGAGGAAAGATGGCGCGAGGACATGAGCACATGATTCTGTGTGTGCTCACAATTCACAGATAGATGAGTACAACAGCACGTACATAGCCCAAATTGGGCATCAGTATCAACATTTAGTCAAGTTACCTTGTCAGTGTTGCCTGAGGTAGAGAGCCCCAACTCAAGGAGCCGCCGCCACAGTTCTTCGATCTCTTCGGCTGCTTGGTTCAACTGGTTTTCCGCGCCAGCGGTTTCTTTTGGATCCAAACCTTCCAAGCCACTGGACATTGGCGTGAAGCCTGCAGTGTAACATACAGTGACGTACAGTAGCATAAATCATCAGTGTACCCGTCGTCAAGCCGCAATGATCCATTTATGTTGTCCACCCACCTGACGCTTGCATTGGCTCCACGCCTGTGACGCTGGATATATCCAGTCGCTCCATCTTAGTGCTTGGATCTGTGCGTGTTGCAGGGATATTCGGCTTAGCTGTCTCTGGCTCAGGCATCTTCGCGCGTGCTTCGTGGGCACGGTACTCGTAATTCTCAGCCAACAGCAAAAGCGCATCGATCGTCCGCTTGTCGCTGATCGCATTCGCGGCCTCCACGAACTTCTCGCTGGCGAGGCGGGCCTCTCGCTCGGCTTGCGGGTACTGGATTGATTGCATTTCGATGACAACGAAAATACGCGCAAGAAATATATCAGCAAGTTTGGTCGTGACATCTTCAACATGTTTTCTTTTCGATTGCCTCGAACAGAATCAACCGGGAGGATACAAAAACCAACGCTGCGTTTTGTCCACTTACCTCATCTTTCTTCCAAGCCTCTTCTGCTCGGAGTGCGTGGAAGTGCGCCTTCACTGCTGGCGCCGACGCCTCATACTCTTCTTGCTCTCTGTTCTTCCACATCGTTTCCGTCGATTTCCTCCATTTGGAGGGGAAAAACGAGCAAAATCAGGACAAATTTGGGCTCATTGGCCTATTTTAGTGTGGCTACGTAACTACAGAACTCTACTGGATTGGCCGAATATAGGATGTCCAAGAATGAGTTTTAGCCAATCATCAATAAGCTTCTCTTGCAAATCAGAAATCTGCATCAAAGTCGTCCTTATCCTGGGTCATTTTTGCTCCGCGCGCCATGCTGCCACCACCACCGGTACTGGCTGCCCCGCGAAAGGAAGAATTGGATCTTGAAAGGGAACCGCTGCTTCCTCCTCTACCAGCAGCAGCGCCAATAGACGGCTTGGTGCCGATGAGATTGTCCAAATCGACTTCCTCTTCTTCTTCAAACTCGGAATAGTCGCCCATTTTGCCGCCTCGCAAGAGCTGGTTTTTTAGGGGACATCGAGAGAGGTGGTCAGTCTTCTGTCAAATCCACACAGAAGAAGATACATGTATTGTAGTGTATCACCTTGTGTGACAACTTGGTTGGTGTGGACGCCATGCTGGAGAGAACGTCGTCCGTTCTCGACTTTTTCTTGAACCTAATACACGCAATTGTGAGCAAGACACGTAAGACCTTCACTGTTCTATGGCACGCACCCGGACGATGCGATCCCGTATGTCTTCGCTTTCGTTGGGCTTGATTGCTGGAGAAAAGCGGTTTGTAGTAGCGTCGGGATCTGAGGAGACACAGGGACCGGGGTCTCCACGCTTGCCGCGCTTCGCATCGGAACGGAATCCGTGCGTTGTAAACCTGAACTCTGTCGAGGCGATAGTGATGGGACATCCTTCTTGGGCGTGCTGTCCGAAACGCCACACACTGAAAGCAAATACTCACGCAACTACTGGGCCAGCCACCATCCCATGATACAGAGCCCGTCAGTGACAAACGATCCTCCATATAGTAGAGCCACACACACAAAAAAGGGGCGTCATATACTTGCCTTGCGTTGCGATCTCTGGTTGGTTGGGTCGTGACGGAGAAATGCATCCGTGAACAAATCCACCAGCGCTGCCACAGGCATCACGCGTAAAGTGTGCAATTGCTTGAGATGAGTCGCAAACGCCTTCCACAAATCTAGAGAAAAACGAAACGAGTCAGTCGCTCACGAAGCGTGGACTCCTTTCTTTTGTATTTGTCTCATCACTCACCAGCTTCTTTTTCCTTTGCATTTTGGTGCACTTTTTTCATTTTCTGGTCATTCATGATCCCTTCAAATGCCTTTGCCGGGAACAACACTATGGATACGCAATAACCACACAAAAAAACAGCAAATTATCAGAGATCCAGCCACAAAATGCGCGAGCCATCGAATATCTCATGTATCTTTTATGTGCGTACCTGGACCAAGTTCTCGCGCGAGATCGACGACCAGTTCAAAGCACACATCGGATCCAAAAAAATTGATCTGTGCCTTTCGTCCAGTTACTGCCATCCTGGTAGTATCACCCGTGTTTGTTAATGCGACTCATGGGCTCTGTTCTCCTATTGTTGGAAGAGTCCATACCGGAGAAGATCGCGTTTTGTCTCTCGTGACGTTCCGGTGTCCAAATTGCTGCTGAATTGCTCGCCATCATTGGCTCCTTCTTCGACTCGTGTGATAAGGGCGGTGAGCGCCTTCAGTCGTTCCGGCATGGAAAGAGTCGCCACAAGCGAAGCCTGCACCTGTTCGTATTATAAAAAAAATGTGGGGACACAATCAGAACAATCTGCCTTGGAGCATTGGGTATGAAGAAGCGGATCCTCTCGCTCACCTCCTCCATCGCATTGGCTTGTTCTTGAGAGGGCGACGCTGGCGAAGAGACGGCAGTGTTGTTGGCTGTAGTTTCTGATGCTGTCGCTTGTCTCGTAGCTGGCAGTGGCGACGCCTTTGTTGGCTCTGGCGAGCCAAAATCACTCACAGACTCGAGCATCGTACTCTCCTGCAGGATCGTCTCCTTTGCACGTTGTGGTGCTGGAGATCCCATGTCACTCGTGGAATCCAAAGAAGAAAACACCAGCGACTCCGACTCGAATGTTCTGGCAAAGGAGGACTTGAGATATGGTGCTTGAGAAGAAGATGGCGGCGGGGAACCATTCGATGATGCTGATGGCGTCTCCGCAGCAGCAATCGCTTCAACGGCGGTGATAGGAGATTTGTCTACCTGGTGCGTGTGTCGTGGAGGCGAGTCGCTTGGCACAACCACTGCCTTGGACACGAAATGTTCCTTTGGCGGCGTTTGAAGCAACTTGCCGATGGAAAAATCCATGGCGCTGGACGCGTTCGATTCGAACGAGTTGATTTTCAAATGGAGAGTCAAATCGTTTGGTTGTGAATTTTGGAAATCTGATTTGGTGGGTGAAATGGCAGAGGAAGAGATCGAATCCATTGAGCCGACTGCTGTTTCATTGTGCTTTGATGATTTGTCTTCCACGTGGTCTTCTTCCGCGATCGTTGGTGGTGGAACTAGTTTGGGTTCTTGCCGTGTGACTTCAACAAACGAATACAACGTTTGTGGGGAAGGTGGTGGAGCATGCAACTGCTCCGTTATGCCTTGCTTCTTTTCCTCAGGTGCCGTCGTGGCTCGGTGAGATGGAGTCGTAAAGATGCTATTTGCAGCGGGTGTTGACTCCGCCACTGGAGCAGCATGAGCATGAGGAGTGGCGGTGGCGGACTCTTGGACGTTTTCCTTCGTGTATTCATTCGCCGGTGGTGGAGTGCTCGGCGCTACGAGACGCAGGGCACCCTCAAGGACGCTGGCAGAACTGATGGGCGGCGCGAATGTACTTGGCGCGGCGGCAACAGAGTCTGTGGCAGTGAAGTGCGACTGGGTGGAGCCCACAAGCTCTTCTTCTTTGGCACGGATGACATCGACTGGCGAATACATCTTCGTCACGACTGGTTGGGTAATTGGGTGAGCGTGAGCAATCGTTGCGAGTCGAGCAATCGGTTGTTCTTTTGTTTCTTCTTCTTCGTCGAATCCAGACCCCGCGCAGGTTCGCGCATCTCTGACTACTGGATGGGTGGACGCCGCCACCACTGAAGGGGTGGTGTTGTTGTCGTCATGGTGCTGTTCAACCACAGCGCCATGCGGATACTTCTGCTGTGGGATCACGATGCTTTGAGCGCGTTGTGGGCGGCGATGAGATTCTTCGTCGTCAACCTTGTCGGAGCTGTCCACGATCGTGATGGACCTATACAGCGTTGGTAGAAACAATAGGTAAGGGCACATGCTATAAAGACCACCAAGTGCATTGGTGTTTTTGAGTACGTACTGATTGGCTTGGCGCATCGCCTGCACAGCACCACGTGGTGAAAATGTTTCAAAGAGCTTGTCTGCAAACCAGAGACAGAACCACACACACCAAACAGTCAGAGCTGGAGTATCGAGAGAAAGGAAAACTTTGTCGACTGATGTACCTTGTACATCCTCTTGCAACTGCTGTGCACCACGAAGCTGCTCGACCGCTTGTTGCTGCATGTACATCCTCGCGCCGAGCGCGTGTTCCCGAATCGTTTCCTCCATGTGCATGGCTGCCAAAAAAACAAAAATGACTTCAATCGCTGGTCTCCATACTGTTCACAGAGCAGCGCTAACAACCGAAAATCGAAACTGTACCTTGGACGGTGCTTTGGCTGCGCAACACGTTGCGTTCAAAAGCTTCATTCTTCTCCAAGTTCTTGGCCAACTCGATCTCATGGCTCTGGGCATCACACAACAACAATGGGATTGTTGATTCTCCGAGCTCCGCCATGAAACACAAACTCAAGTACGTACCGTTTGACGAATGAGATCGTCCATGGTCTGCTCGGTTTCAAACGTCTTCAACAACAAACTCGCCAACCAAAGTGAGAACGAGGATGCGGGGGCATTGTGAAGTTCGTTTCATCAACAACGTGCCAGCAAAACAAAACAAAAACGCACTTTTTTGGCCAGGTATCGCCGTTTTTCAATTGCGCGTTTCTTGTCCTCCAGCTCACGAAGCGTTTGCACGCGCACGGTCTGCATTTTCTCTTGCCATGCTGGATACAGCTCTTCTACCTTGCGCATGTACCTCTCCTTCTCGATCTCGAGCTGATTATCCGAAGGCCACAGTTTTTGATTCGTGCGCACGTAGAGCTCATCTACTTTACGCTGGGTCTCGTGGATCTCACGGATAAACTCATCGTTTTGCCGCTTTGCAGAGATCGCGGCGCTGCGCAAGCGCTTCCATTCTTGTTTGGACCGTTGCAGTGCGACAGCGCTGTACTCGGCCGCCGTCGCCTCTCGAAGCGCCATGCGCCGCTCGATTTCTTGGCGGCGCGCCGTCCTATTTGAAGTAGGAAAGGAGTGTGTCAGTGAGGAGATGGAATAAGTGAACGCACAACCAGGTCATACAAACGAACAGCTCTTCACGGTTGTTCTGCAACAGCTCCATCTTGAGCAAATAGTCTGCAGACATGACGGTCGATGGAGGTGCCATGAACTGGACTCGAAATGATGAGGGTTCAGAAGATCGAAAGGATGCATGGTTGTATCGATTAACGTCGTGTTTCGTGTACAAATCCCAAACTAAGGTAGGTTTCGTCTTGAAGAATCCAAAACTGACAGGTCAAACACGTGTTTTGATACGCTGGGTGTCCACAATGGACATTGAAGTGGCATTGTCTGGATGCCACCGACATCGCCGATACTACTTTGAAGCGTAGTACGTATATGCATCCGCACATGCATATTCGCTCAGTCTGGAAGTACACTGTAGATGTTGCATAACTGCGCTACCTTGCCACTTTCAAGCATGAGATTTCAGTGTGTGCGGAGTCACAATTTTTTGCCACAATAATTGTTGGGATCCGCCAGTAGAGCCTCTATTACACGATACTGATACCTGTGATATTGCATAGTTGGCGCCAAACACACAAAAGGGCACCACATCAAAAAGCCAAGAATGAGCGTGAGCAGCGGCAATTACTTTGACATCAATGACATCCTCGCAGGCGACGAGCGGATCAAGTGTACGTTCCAGACCGATGCCATTGACTGCGCGTACCTTGATCCAAGCTGTATCGGTGATGATCTGAAGAACGGCAGCGCCGTGGAGCTGCCCATGTGGCTTGCCGAGTCACTGACGCTTCGTGGCGACGTCGCGATTGAAGTGCCACAATACCTTTCGCAGCGCTTCCGACGCATCATGAAAGCGGGCCCAGCGGCCGTCAACTTGCGCGAATTCTCTCCATATTTTTACGAAGTCGCGAAGCACGTGTTGCCCCTCGTCGAGGAACAAGAAGCCAAAGAGATTGACGAGATCTTGCGACTCGCATTTGGCGGCGACCGGTACCGCGAAATTCTCAACAACTCGATGAATTCGTTGGATGAAGACACGACCGAGTTCACGCGCAAGCTCACGGAAGAAGAAAAGAAATTGTTCCAAGAAGGCGTCCAAGACTCGAAAGACTTTATGCACTGGAAAGGGCGCCACGCCGATGTCATCGCCACGGCGGCGGTCGTGGAACGCTCTTCCAAGCGACGCAAGTTTTAGACATGTCATAAAACGACCATAAATCAAGGCATGAAGTGTTTGTTACTTCGATTTTATTTGGAAAATATTGTTTGTGGGTGGGTGGGTGTTAAAAAAGAAAGAAAGAAAGAGAAAATTCGACGCTGGAAACTGCAGCACGGGAAGGAGAGAGCACGCAACTCTACGAGAGAGAAAATGTGCGTTTACATCATAGCCAGTGGCTCAAACACGCGCACCTTCTCCTGGGTCTCGGTCTCGTCGTTCACGAGGTCCAGTTCCACGTGCACGCAGAACAAATCGTCGGTTCCATTGGCGTCGCCTGCGGTGAGTTCAATCTCATAGTTGCCCGCTGGCGCGATCTTTGGCAGGTTCACATCGACTTTGAGATCCGAAAACTTGCCCGTCTTCATTGGGCAGTTGAAGCCATGGACATCAATGTGGCCCAGGCCAAGAGGCAGTGGCACGTGGGTTTCTCCACAAATCTGGCCCTTGTGGCCAAACACCCGCTCGCCAGCGAGCCGCACATCCAGCTTGAATGTCGCCGCATCAAAGGCCTTTGAGATATCGCCATTGCCAAAGAACGTGACTGGCTTGCCACGTTTTGGCGCCGTTGGTGCGATCTCTAGGTCATCAAAGACGACAATTGACTTGGTCTTGTCGCCACACTGGGTGATCTTGGCCGACGAGCCCAGCGACGCGGCTCCAGTCTGAACTACAGACACAGGCACGGCCGTCACGTTCTTAGCAGCGCCGACGACTGTCCGCAAGTTCTGGTTCTTCTTGATCACCGACGCGAACGGGTAGCTAGGCACCATGGCAATGCCACACTGGCCATGCTTTGTTGTTGCACCGCGCGACAAGCGAATGTATCCGCTCTCACCCCACTTGTCACCCCACGAGTTCTTCACGTTCCAAAACTTGGCGCCGCCTTCTTCACCGTATCCGACAGCCAACACACCGTGGTCTAATTGCGTGCCGCAGGTCTTGTCAAACACACCCGACTTGTAAAACTGGAAATCCTTCTGGTCGGCTTCGATCGCAACCGATACAGGCTGCTGCGAGACCGCCGCCTTCAAGGCCTCTTCGTTGTTTGGATCCACATCCTGGAAGCCAGTGACCTTGACCACGGCATCACAGGTCTTGCACACACCTTGCTTGGCGTGGTAGTCGTAATCCGACTCACTGCAAAGCCCTTCGTGGGTTTCAATCCATGAAAAGGCATGGTCCATGAGCCCACCGTTGCAGCCCATGTCGCCATTGTCATCACAGTCAACCAGCTCTTGCTCCGACAGCGACAACAGCTTGCCACTCGCAACAAATGCGGCACCTTCGACAGCTCCAGTCGTGGAAAATGCCCAGCACGAGCCACACATGCCTTGGTTCTTCACTGGCGTGACACCGCCCTTGGCGACCCAATCGACACTGTCAGGCGCATCGACGTCCTTCAGCAAACCCGTGGGTTTCTGGTTCATCCGCGACTTCAAGTACTCTGGCGACATCTTGAACCCGGTCTTGTGCTGCTTGAATTCTTCAAACGTCAAGTGGGAAAACGCATTGTGGCCAAGCGTAAAGCTCCATTTGTTTTCAACGTTGTGGCGCAAAATGAACAAATCGTTGGCGATATACGTCTCCAGGCGACGTGCGTATTCCAACGCATCCGCAAACGTCAGGTGGTGGTCTTTCATCCACTTGGCAAACTCATGTTCATACTCAAGCACCGACTTGGCCTCCACTGTGGAACTGGTGCCACTGAGCGTCAACGCCACGAGGAGCGCAGCGCTTGATGCCCATTGAATCACACGCATGGTTGGTTTTACTTGGGCGTTGGTCTGGGAAGGAGAGAGGGAAGAGCTTGGGCGGCCTGGGAGATCGAGGTGCGCGCTTGGAGGTGGAAATGGATATGATCACGCACGTTGGCCGTCTCCCTCTTTTTTGGAAGAAGCGAAAGGAAAACAAGAGGGGGGAGTTGAAGTTAGTGGGCGTTAATCGCTTAACATCCACCCAGAAAACGATCCATTTGCAGTCATCTTGAGTGCAAAGCAGGAATGTTGGTGAAACGATCTTGGATGTTAAGGGAGGTTAACGGGTGTTACCATGAGAGAACAAATCCGTTTTTCTCTGGGTGAGTGGCGTTGGCCAATCAGAACGTTTGAATCGAAGAATCGCAGACTTTCTTCTCACCCTTGCAAGTACAGTTCCACCTTTGAATTGAAGCCTGTGCTGTCAAAAAAAATCGCCGCTCGATTCAGATCTGAGTCCACGGGAAAAAGCCTTTTCGACCGGCAAGTTCAACATGGAGAACAAGAAACAAGAAAACTGGAGACCTCTTCAGTAAAATAGTGAAACCCCACCAACCGCCTCCGACGAATATACCGACACGCAGTATTCATTCATCCAGCACGATCGCTCCAGCGTGGCGAAACAATCCAATTTACAGCAGAGAAAGAAGAACAAGCTGGCTCAGAAGGCGTGGCGGGCGTGTTGGTCGCACCAGATTCATTGGCTCCTTACAACAAACAAGCCAATCGGATTCATCCAGAGGCTGTCGAAATCGAAACGAACTCTTTGGAGACAAGCAAGAGCGCACATAGGCACACACAATACGCGCACGAGAGAAAGGCAAGGCTTGTACAGTATGCAGGTCGATGCGCTGTCCTCGTCTGGTGACCGCCGCCATTCGCTACCACAAGGTCGTGTGCAAACCATGCATGTGGCAACACCATTGTCACCATTGCGTCGACGCCGCAAGGAGCCACGCACGACGTCGCTTTCACCAAGACGGAAGATACAAAGAAGCGATGCGAAGTGGACAGCTTGCGTTTCCACGGCGACGCCCAAGAAGATGATGGATCGCGACGAGATGCTGTGCCCCATTTGCTTTGATTTGCTTTGCTTCCCCATCACATTGCCATGCGGGTAACGTATAATGTATACACTGCGCGTGATTTGCATTGCCTTATAAACAACGCGCGCTGACTGTGGTTCTCTTGTAGGCACAACTTTGACCGCGGCTGCCTCTTGACCGCATGGGAACACGAACACCAGTCCCATAGCAATGCGACGGAGCATACCCAGGCTGCTGCTCCCCACCACCACCACAGTTGCCCACTGTGTCGCCAGCGGATGGCAGCGATCCGACCCGACCAGCTCCACGTCAATTTGCTGCTCAAGACGCTCATCACACACCAATTCCCACTGGAAGTGCAAGCACTCGTGTGTGACGACAAGTGCCGCGCTGCTGCCTCTCTTGACACGGCGCCGCCGCCTGGTGGCCACAGACAACAACAGCAAAGGCACACATGGCGCACGGCCGCGTCGTTCTTTTACGTGTGGCTCGCGTCGGTCACCGAGCCGCCGGGCTTTGTGCTGGCCGTGCTGCTGCTCATGAGCTTGCTGGCCATCGCACTCACCCCGCAGCAAATGCTCACAAATCCGACCACATTACCTTCCGTTTTTGAAGGAATGGACCATTTTTTAAACGGTTTTGTGCTTCTCGTGCGCGAAATCTCTTTGCATCTCGACCAAATCGAAGACTTGTGGCCGTGGATGCAAGTGTTTTCATTTATTTTGTAATAAAAAACGATAAAAAAAACTTGTAAAATATACGTTTTTTATGCCCTCAAACATGTTTTTTAAAGGTAAAATGTGTCTTCTTATGCATATTTAAGGCTAATACCGCAGCGAACAAAAGCACGCGACGCCGGCCTTGATCCAATACTCTTGGTCACAAAATAAAACTTGCGCATTTGTCTCGGAGACCAACGAATTGCGCCAAATCGTTTTTTTCTTGGCCGGAATTTCTATCCACATGACAAAATTGGTCGAGTGGCCGGTCGTGGACAACGTGCCCGTGCGGGTCAAGATTTTGTACACGGGACATCGGTAAATGCCTTCTTTTGGCAATTCTCGATTGGGTTTCGGTAATAAATGGATCACGGGCATTTTCGCAAACAGCTCCCTTGGCAATGGGTCATCCAGAGCCAGTGTTTCTTTATTCCACCGCGCGCCTTCAATGAAAAGTCCATAGGTATAACACCCATTCTCTGGTTTTGAATCCAGTTGCTGGACTTCCATTTGGAGCATCACAAACTGGAACGACAAGGAATCAATGGGCACTTTATACTGGCGTGCATGGTTTTGGATCGTGCCCGTCATGAACCCTTGCGGGAAAAAAAATCCAGAGATCCAAAAAACACTTGGAATTCCAAATTCGATCCATTTCGAAATAAAATCCAGGCGTTCCATTAAATCTTTGACCCACGGGCCAAGAGGCTTGAGAGACGGGTACGCCTTGCCTTCCCATACTAAAGGTACTTTTTGGTCATACAGCGAATTCCCCATGGCTTCTAATTCCGACGACATGACGACAAGTCCTTTTAATCCTTTTTGCACCAATTTTAAAGTCGTCGCCATCACCCCAAGCAGCTTATTAAACCGCTCCACTTCTTGGGCAAGCACCGTGTTCATGGACTCTTCGTACATCACCGGGTACTTGGCCTGCACTTGGTCCAGATCGTACGGCAATGGTAATTTACTTTCAATCGCTTTTGCCGTATCCGCAATAATTTCTTCTCTGGATTTTCCAGCGCCAGCACTCACCCTTGGCTGGAGAGATAAAATAATATCAAAAACTTCATACGTTTCCGATTGCGCACAGGTAATATTGGCATTTTCATGCATCCCAAACACTTCAGGCTCCGGGTTGATCGGTAACGAGTTAATATACTCGACATAACTGTTGTAAGCCGGTTTATTTGGCTCACATGTGTGGGAACTGTAGAGGCCACTTTTCGAAAATTTAAAATTTTCTTGTAAAATCGCATCGTTGAAAAACGTCATTAAAATCACATCCGAAGTGCGCATATCTTTATCATCGGTGATCCGGCCACCGTAATTGATCGTCGAGGTCATCACTTGTAAAACATCAAATGGGATTTGGTCGTAAGTGTCTAAAAACATTTCTAATTGGGCCATCGAAATATCCAAATCGGTTTCATTAAATTGGTACGCAATATTCCACCCCAGTGCACCAAATCGTTTCCGTTCGCAAACAGTCGCATGGTAAAAGCATAATCCAAAAAGTAATTTTTGGAAAACTTGCGGCTTTTTCGTGACATTCAATTTATCGTCATTTAATTTGTAATAGGTGTTTTTCAAATTTGCACGTAACCCCTTGGGGGCTTCTTTGGTCATTTTCACACCATCTTGTAACACAGACGCGGGGAATAATGGCGTCGGCATACTTGTGAGCCATAAACGGAATTCCGGATGTAATTTACTGCCATCGAATTCTTCACAGATGCGTTCTAATTCGGTCATCCAGCTTAATGCTAAATGGCAATTTTGAAGCAAAACCCATTCACCTTTTCCAGTGCCATTTTCAATCATTCTTGCCGCAATGACACCTTGCCCTTGGCCCAATGCAATGGATTTTAATTTACTTTCCATCGAAACACTCACCGCAAAGGAATGTAAATCTTTTGCTGGATCCGAGCCTTGAGAAAGTACAAAAATTAACGGAGTGGTCGAACTGGAATCTTCAAACGTATTTTTCAAATCAAACGGTGGTGGTTCAATAAATTCTTTGCCCAATTTGCCACAAACCAAGTTTTGGATTCCCGGCATCATTTTATCGGGCCGTAAAACACGTAAAAGACATAATTTCTGGAAGGCATTTAACGTTTGATTTAGAACACCGGGAATGGGTTGATTTTCGGGATCCGAAGCATCAAAAAGCAAATGAAACGCATGCACGTGGGTCTCGAATTCACTCACTAAAAGTGAAAAATTAGGAAAGGTCGAAAGTGCACAAATTTCACTCCAGGCGTACGATTCGAGCCATGTTTTTGCTGGATTTTCTGCTATTATGGACCCTCCAGCAGCCATTCCAGAGATTAAAAACCGCCATTCACCTAAATCAATTTCATTTTGGCCCTGCATGATTTTTATCGTCAATAAAAACGAAAAAAGCAATTTATGTTTTTCAAAAAGCGACCGGCAAATATTTTTGTACACGGAATACGTGAAAAAATCATTTAAATTCACAAGCCGTTGCTCTAAATTGGGCGCTTGCTTGGCGGCTAAAATGCCGCGAACAAAAAGACTCGTAAACCACGTCAGTGAATATTGGTACATGGGATCCACCAGCGATAAATCGGCGATACAGAAAAATAAAAGCGCTGCACGGAAAGCGACAGGGCGGTACCCTTCACTTCGCGCATCAATTTCTTTTTCGGTTTCTTCGGCTTCTTGCATTTTGGCCATCACGACCGCCGAAGTCTGTTTGGCGCTTGCGAGTGTTTCAATTAAATTGGTATCATCTAAAATATTTCCTTCCGAATGGGAAAGTAAATATAAAATCTGGTTTTCAATTTCATACAATTGCTTTTTCCCCTCCGCATTGGAGACGACTAATTCATTTTTTTTGGCGGCTAAATCAGGCATTTCTTTTTGCACCACGACCCCCAACAATTGCTCTTCAAGTCCTTTCATGGTGATCGTAAAATTCAATAAACTCACTTTTACACACACTTCCGGTGCGTAATGTGGGTTTGCCAATTTCGTGGTCATGTAAAACTTGAACGAATCATTATACGGGATAATATTTTCACCCAGACGGATCATATCTTGGCCACTTTGCTTGAATTTTTGTTGTAAAAGCACCGGTTCTAACGCGGCATCCAATTCTTCGCCCACATTTTCCAATAAAACCCATTTCCCAAACCGGATTCCATTTTCTAAATTTCTCAAAAAATTCCGTTCCGATTGTTTCACGACATCCATGCCATTTTCACATAATTGTTTGTCTTTGCCCAAATTTTTAATAAACCGATTTGCTTGCCCCTGAGGATCAATTAAAAGAGGCCATCGTCTCGCCCTGGACATAATAATCCCATTTTGAGTCGACACTGTATCGGTCGGTAACCCAGCGATTTGCCAGGCACGTAATTTCACGGGATCTTGTAACGTACGGATAATATCACAGCCTGTGGAATGCGGCACCTGAAATTTCACCAGTCCATTTGTTTGCCATTGGGAAACCATTTGTTCTCGAAATTCCGCGGTAAACGCGCCTAAATACGAAATTGTGCCTGCCGACACGAGCACATCGCCTGTTAAATTGGCGTAATCCAGTTGAAGCTGGGCGACGGTCGCTTTCCATCGCACTTCTTCTCCCCCCAGCCCACCAATTAAAGTCTCGGCATTTTGTAATTGAACTTGGCATTGGATCACTTTTTTCGCCAATTCTTCTTTTTTCGACACCGCCGCTTGGTACGAGCGTTCTAATTCGCCCAGACGGTCGCTGACTTGTTGTAAATTGGCTTGTGCAGCTTTTAAAATCGCTAAAGTCGCATCTAATTCACTTTGCGCACCGGCGAGTGCCTGTTTTTTCGGTTCCACGGCTTTGGCGACAAAATGGTACGTGTACATGGCTCGGGACCACATACAAATCGCAGTACACGCTTTCGAGGATTTTTCAATGATTTCAGGCGTATAATTCGGGTCTTCCATGTACGGCGCGACTTTTTGAATGATGGCATCCGGAATATTATCTTTATCAAAGGTTAGAAGAGATTCCATGAATTTATTGGCATTGGAAAGCACCACTTTTTGCGCGACTTCCCAATAATCATTGATTTTTTTGCCCGGTTTCTCGGGATCCGGTTTTTGGACGGGTTTTTGGCCAAATAAAATACTCACGACTTCCATCGTGAGCTTGACACCTGAAGGAGGTGTTTTCAAAGCCTTGACTTCATCAATATCGGCCTTTTTGAGGCGATTTAGACACTCCAGCGCAGCATCAAGCGCTGGTAGTGCGGCATCCAAGTCGCGTTGCGCCGAGTCGGCGATTTCTTTTGTCGCCGAGGCCTTGACGCTTGCCGCGGCTTCTTCTTTTTGGACCGTGGCTTTTGTTTCGTCGGCTTCAGCACTATCTTTCGCGATTTGGACCATCATTTGCTCGACTTCGATTTGTGTGGTCGCTAAAACGGGTTGTAATTCCACTAATTCATGCTGCATCGTCGCGACCAATTGTTTGGTTTCCGATAATTTATCCACGCCATTTTGTAATCGTGATTTCATCATATTGACATCATCCCGTTTCGAGACTAAAACCGCCTTAAAAGTCGATAATAATTCCAAATAACTGGTCGGGGTGACGTAAAAATAGCGACGCAATGAATTATAAAAGTCTTTCGAGGCATGTTCGACACTTTGATGGATCACTTTAAACGATTCCACAAGTGCTGGCAACGAATTACCTAAGTTTAAATTGCCATCACTCAAAATTGCGGTCGCCACGGAATTTAACGCCTCGGCGGGCCATTCACTGAACCAATCAATGGTTGAACAATTCACAAGCGATGGGAACATTCGCAATCGGTCCCTAAATAACCCACCAAGCGGGCTCATACAAATCACCAAGTGGATATTTCGGCGCACGCGGTTGATAAATTGTTGAAAAATATTCGTTTTTGTCGGTGGAATTTGTCTTTTTTGGCAATCCACACGACATGAAGTCAAGATTTGGTCCATATCTTCGGGCCCATACAAATTTGGTACGTTTCCAGAGTTGAGCACGCCGTTGAGATCTTCCAGCATGGTCTCATTCACGACTTGGACATCGGAAAATAAAAACACCACGGGAATATCTTTGACACCAGCGAGAAGAAGGCATTTTTTCACATCGTCTCGCCATTCAGTCAGGCCATATCCCTTGACGATTTCCACTTGGAAACATTTGTACGCGGCCATATAAGTCGCTAATTTCGTGAGACTTTGGCGGCCACTTCCGCCGACACCAAGTAAAAGCGCATTGCCCATGGGCTGGCGGATGATCCGTGAAATACGGGAGACATGTTCCACTGCATCCATGAATAAAACCAGCGACATGGGCGTCTTGCTTTCGGCGTTGTAGTCCAGCAAATACTCTTCAATGATGCCCAGCACTTTATCCACTTCCACGACTTCTTCGTACACGCGTGGGTCGGCGCCTGGGATCAAATAATCGCCATAGATTAAATATTCATTTTTGACGATTTTATTGTAATCCGTGCCGTAAAATTCCGCGACCGACTTGCGCATGAGTTGCAAAAACCACTCGTGGTCTTGCAGTGAGATCATGCGGTCTTCAAAGACCCGTTTACATTCGTGGAGCCACAGCCGAATGAGTCCATCGGGCTCGGGGATCTTGCGGCTATCGCCCATGAGCACGCCTTGGAAGACTTTTGCCAGATCGCGCAAGTTAAACGTGTAATGCGATTTCGCTGGCGTCGGCAAAAGCTCTTTACAAATCGTGCTGTACACTTTAATCGACGCATTTACCATGGATTCACCCAATTTTGCGACCTCACTTGGGAAATTTGCCAAGAAATTGCTCAAAATCGTACTAAAAATCACTTTTTTACTGTCATCGCCCAATTCCGCGTACCCGATCACATTGAAATGGCGCACAAGCCGTGGTGTGATCGGGTTGCGGCCTCCTCCTGGAGGACCCATGGAGGCAACAAACTGGATATCAATGATACTTCGAAACACCAGCAATTTGCGGTCATACCAGCCGCTTTGGTCAAACCATTGCCGGATCAATTCCAGCGGTGGCTGTGCAAAATACTTTTCCCGTTTGGGCATATTGAGATCGTCGACGTACACAATGTATTTCTTACCCGCGGGGGGTCCGTAGATGCCTTTGCGTCGTTTTTCCATCTTGGCATCCAGCAAATCTTGCGTTTGATTTGCTGACGTTTGCGCTGAGAAGGTGATGGGCACAGGGATGATGGTGTCAGCTGGAAGCGACTGCAAGTACCGAGCGATATTGACTGTCTTGCCCGTGCCCGTGCCGCCGACCATGAGCACGTGCTTGTTGCAGCGCATCAAGTAGTCGAGCAAGAAAGTGTTGCGGACCGAGTCCGCCGTGGGCACGACGATATCAGCAAACGACGTGCCCGCTGGTACTTTGTATGGCGTGATAGTATCCATCCACAGCACCCACTTGTGGTCTTTCATCGAGTAGCAATAGTCATAGACAAGCCCCTGCAGTGGCATCAATGGCAGGCTATTATTTGAAGCAATTTCGCCACGCAAATAGCTGTCAAACTTGACGCGGCCAGCGTCGTTTGTGGTCGCGCCAACGGACCATACTAACGCAAAGATAAACAGCGGCTCGACGTCGCTCTTGAACTGGGCACTGGGTAGTACCTGCGCCTCAGCGTCATGCTTTTCATGGTACGGGTCCAAGTAACAGTCCAAGATACTCATCAAGCTCTGTGCGAGGTTGTTGTCCATCGTCGGCACCAGTTCGGTCGTATACGACCGCATAAACGCCACAGAGGAGTACAAGTACACATCAAAGAGCTTCAAAAACAAGTGGCCAAAAGGAACCAACGACTTTGGCAGTGTATCCAACCACGAATCCACAAGAGGCGCAAGGCTCAGTGTGCTTGGCTCCATGTATACCATGCCCGTGCGGCTGACGGTCGCGGGCGAGGCCACGGAAAGATCTTCCACTTCAAACATCATGGTCATTTGATGCGACATTTGCAGCATTTCGCCACTGTTCAAGCACAATTTTTTGTTATCATCCAGCACGGTATTCATATTTTCAATCCAAATCGCATCCACAGGACCGTCAAAGATGATCCACTTGCGGTCGGGCTTGGTGTCACTGGACGCCGTGCGGTACAGCGTCGAGAGGATGCCGTCTTGCCATTCGTGGGTGTTGGGGTCAAACTCGCCATAGAGTTGGCCCATGGTGATGGATTTTGGGTTGAGCTGGTACTGGATGACCTTTTCATACGCAAACCCGACTTCTCCACGGTGTTTGAGCTCCGTCAGCGCATCGGCCAGCACGCTGATGTTGCACGACTTGCCGCCGCCTGTCGCGCCGACCACCATGAGCCCGTGGCGCACGACGATGGTCTCGTATAACTGGATACACTTGGTCAAAAAATACGGCACCGGCTGCAGGCCTTGCTTGTGGGTCTGCAGCTTGATGACACTGATCAATGCGCCGTAATCCAAATTGGGGCGTTGCTTGCCTGGGAACAAGTCGCTGATGATGCCGTTAAACAATGGGATATCATGAGCCAAGAATTTTGGCAAATTGACATCTTGCAAGGCCCGCAAAAGCAGCACATCTTCATCCATATCTGGGTCATCGCGCTTCAAGTTTCCGGCCGCCGTGATCACGGTCTTGACTGCACGCATGCCGTAATCGTAGTGGCATTGGGCAGACAATTGTTCCGAACAAAGCTTGAACGTCGTGACCATCTTGGCGCCAAGCGCCTTCGCATCCGCAAAGCCATACGCGAAGAACATGATCTCTCCGATCAACGCGTAGTCGGGCACCATCATCGCGACGGGTCGGAAAAGCGCGGCCAGCGAATCCGGCAGCTCACTGCGGCCGGCGTACCCTGGGTTCATGGTGATAAAGACACCAAACTGGTCACTCAATTTGATATCTGAGCCTTCAAAAATGATTCGCTGGTCGCCACGACGGATGCCAAGCTGTAACGTGATCACTTGCTGGCCGACGACCGAAAGCACTTCAATATCGATCCGATTAAACTCATCAAAGCACGCCCACGCGCCACAGGACGCAAGTCCTTTGAAAAACTTGCCCATGGCGATGTAATCCAAGCCATCGGAACAGTTGAACACGACACACTGCTTGGCCAGCGCCTTGGCAAGATCTTTCGTGGTCTCGGTCTTGCCCGTGCCGGCGGGGCCCGCGGGCGCGCCACCGAGGATCATTTGCAACGCGCCCATCAGTGTCAAGTAACACTTGTCCGTGAGTGGTGTGATCACCAAGCGGAACGAATTGCCCAAGTATTCGTACCCGTAGGGGCGCCGTGAGGTCACGGCTTGGACCCACAAATCTTTTTCCCAGTAATATTTTAACTGCGAACTCCACAAGAAATCGCCCTTGGACTCGACGTTATTATCCACCAGCTTGCGGGTCACATCACGAGCGTGGACGTCGATCACGGTCAGTGCGCCACAGGTGATCCGTGCCATGTTTTCCAGATTGCCACGCACAAGCTTGACCATATCGGCCAGCTGGCCAAGCTGTCTTGTCATCATATTGTTCACGCCTTCACGGCCAAAATTGTCCATAGCTTCCTCCATCTCGCGGGTCCAGTGCATCTGGCTGCCGTTCAAGACACACATGCCAGGCCATTTCTGGATCCAGAGAGACCGGTCAATCTTGGTGTAATCCTGGATCGCGCTTTCCATCGTGGCGCGTACTGAAACCTTCATCAAATTTTCCACTTCCGACATCCAATGTTCGACGTTTTTATTTTTGGGATCAATTTGGGTGACAAACTGGACCGTCTCTCCTTCCGCCGAGATCATCGCACTGATATTTAAATCGTCTTCAAAAGTCACTGCGACAATTCCTTCAAAGCATTTTTTCAAATGCGGTTGCACCAATTTCACATCCTTGGATTCCGATAAAATCGATAATAATTCATCATTCGATAAAAAATAAAACCGTGCAAACGAGCCCCGCTTGACTTCCAAATAATCACTTAATCCTTTTTGGACAAGTTCTAAAAAGAGATTTGACTCTTTAAATTTTTCCAACAATTTCACATTTTTACAAAATTCAATCGCTTTTGGCTTGGATTTACCTGACGCCAGTGTTTGGCGCCAATTCTTATCCACCGAGGCAAACCGTTTTCCTTCCGCGGGTAGTTGCTTATTGATATCCGGCGATTCAAAAATGGGTTGTAAATACAACCAGTTCCGTTGCACCGCGAGCCATTCTTCTAATACCTCGGAGACCAATTGCAACGTCGCATTCCAGTCACTGATTTCTTCTTCAAAAGGACCTTTAAACGAGGAAAACATCATGGCCTGGGTCATGGTCACATGTTCATCCAAGACGACTTGGATCTCATCGACACCTTTGATCACGTACGTGCCTGTCTCTCGGTACGAAATGATTTGCAAGTCGATTTTTTCCCACGCGTTTTTCATATTCGTCAGCGCTTGTTCCACTTGGTACTCTTTACCAGCGGCTTCCGCGATTTTCACAATCTCATCGATGCGGTCCAGTAAATTAAGTTGGAAAACGTTTGTCAACGTAAAACTTTCATCGATTTCCAGCTCAAAGCCAATGTTTTTGCTCAGTTCGGCCCAGTGGCGGTGGCGCATCCCCGGGTTCCGAAGCGCCACGATCAATGGTACAAAGGGCTTGAACACGTGGATCTGTTCTTTCACTGTCTCGGCGATTTTTGTACACGCGTCGTTGCCGCTGTTGCTGAAAAACTTGAACGCCTTTTGAATCGATGTGCTGTACGTGTCGACGGATTTTTCCACGTCATCAGCGACGATATCGGTAAAGCTTCCTTGGATCCAGGTCTTCCTGCTTTGGATCCAGTTGTACGCCGTGGACCACAGCTGGTTGTACGGCTCAAAGTTTTTCTTGGCCAATGCAAGCGACTCGTACGACGTGACATCCTTGCCGAACAAAGTCTCCCTGCTGTTAAACAGCATGGCATCTTGTTGCGCCTGTTCAAGTTTCTTTTGGACCGTCATCGCGTGGTGGGCGACGTCATCGACAAAGGCCAAGTTGTCGTACCGAGCAAAGCTTTCAATTTCATCCAGCAGACTAGCCAGTGTTTTTTCAAACCGTTCTTGTTCGGATTCCATTTGCTTGGCAAATTTACCTTTGCGTTCATCGAGTGCGGCTTTGAAACGTGCACTTTGGGCCAAGATTTTCGTCGGCCAGCCTTGCACGTTCCATGTCAAACGCAAGTGTTCGTCACTCACGTAGTGGTGGAACTCATCGATCAGTGCATTATCGCGCATCATATGTGTGATTTCTTCTTGCAGTGGCTGCAATTGAAGCGGTAATCCGTTGATAAACTCTTGTAACGCGGTCAGACTTTCAATATCTTTTGGCGTCGCGGCTAAATTTTGGTTAAATTCTTCAAATTTTGCCATCAACCGCGAAGCCACAAGGAAACAGTACGCGACTTGTGCTTCGAGTAACTTGGTGAAGCAATCGCGGTGTTTTTTGGCCAAGGAAAACCGAATGTTCGTAAGGTCCACAAGGAAGAGACCCAAGTTGACAGGCCGCGACGGGATGGTCTCCAAGATCTTGGCTTCTTGGTCCCGGTGGAGCACCAGCAAGCGCTTCATTTCATTGAGCTCCACTGGTGGCACCAGCGGCGGCAGCTCACTCTCACCGGATGCTGCTGCTCCCTCAGTCGCTTCTCCACCACCACCACCACCACTGGTCGTCACACGAGGTGTGCTGCTACCGATGCCTTCAGGCTGCGCTTTGATGATATTCTTCAAGTACTCGTCGACGTTCATGTTGAGCAACGGCACGTACTGTGTGAACTGGCCGTGGTACTGGTGCAACGGTAAGATCGCGCTGTCCATGGTCTCGCTGACTTGGGCTTTCAATGCCGCAGCAAAATCGGCATTGTTTTCAATACACGAAATACAATCTTGATTGGGCCAAAAAATACGATCCATCACGAGCCGTTCCACGACTTCCAGTGTCTTGAGTCGATTCAAAGCAGAATCAAATTGGGAAGTCACGGCATCTTTAAACTCTTTTCCCGACGTGACGTACTCAAAGCAGTACCCTTGCTCCAACGGAAGTAGCTCTAGTGGACAGTGGGCTTGTTTATCATGCGCGTGCGCGACGTGCCACTCTTTGATCTCCAGTGTGCGTGCCTCCACGTCGGCTTGATTGAGAGGCCGCTTGTCCGGTGACAGGATCATCTCGACTCGAAAGAGCGGCTGGTGGCTCGCTATGGCCATCGACTCCTTCTCCGCGTGACCCAAATCTACTTGTACTTGTGGGGATGTGATCCGAATATCGCTCGGACTCTTGACGATGACAGTATAGCCAGCCATGGCTTGGATCAGTTGCGCGTACTCGACAAAGTTCTGGCGAATCAAGTAGCGCAGCGAGTCTTCGACCATGAAATTCACACGCTGTAAGATGCCGCGCAATGGCGTCGCCAGGTACCGAAGCCGATTGGACTCGGTAAAGTTGTACTGCGGGTGCATCGCTTGCCCAAAATGGAACTGGATCCGCTTGCCCGCGAGCCGCGTCCAGTGGTCCCGCATGTACCGCAGCGCCGCGTGGCTCATCTGTGCGTGCATGGACAAAAAATCTTGCAACGTGATACTTCGTGGCGTCGGGTGGGCATCGCCAAAGCTGATTTCAGTGGGCTGGTGGTCCAGTAAAAACTTTTGCGACTCGACGTCGACACAGCTTTTGCGCACCTCCAGCAACGCACTCACTGCAAAGCTCAAGTTGAGAAACTTGTCATCGCGTGCGATGCTTAGAAACCGGTCATTGAAATTGTACGCTGCGACAGCCACGACGCCACACTGAGGCGGCGGTGGCTTGAGTGGCTGGTCAGGCACTTGCAGATCCGGGAATTCCGATTTCAAATCGTTCATATTGGTTTCAAAAATGAGCTTGTTCATCATGCGCATGTAGTCTCCGTTGACTTCATCCAGTAGCACGGACGTGCCTGCGTCGGCCGGGATCGTGGACGACGACAGCGTGAGGCTGAGGATATTGCTGATGGTGTTCTCATCCAACTGCACATCGGAAGTGATGGGCATGCTCTCCACGTATAGCTCTTGCCGTAGCAGTGCCTCGGCTTGTGTGCGTCGCATTTCCGCTTCAAGAAGTCTCTTGGCAAAGATCTCTTTATCGTCCGAATCGAGGCAGATCATCCCGCGGTGGACGATGGGGGAGCCAACCCGCTTGCCAGCCGACCACGAGACAATGAACCGGTCCAGTTGTTGGTCGTACGCTGTGACAACACAGCCCGACCAGTGGCCAGGGATACCGGTTTGTTCATGGATGGGGAGCGCGACTGCCTTTTGAGGTGCTTTCTTTAATCGCTGCTTGAGCGTATCAGCAGCTTGGTCATCGATATCGAGGAAACACCATACAGGCAGAAAGTGCTTGGAGATGCATGCGTCCAATTGATTGTCTGTCGTCTCGAAGTGGACGGCGATGCCTGGATGACCCAAGTGGTCACGCGGCACTTGGCTCTCGAGCCAGGCAGCACCACTGACACTTGTACTACTACTGCCTGTCGTCGTCAGTGCCGGCTTCTTCATCACCGCTCCATGTGGATTTTCCGCCTGATTCGTTGCCTTCGCATTATCAGGAGCAGACGTTGGCTGTACTGCGTGGCTAATACGTGTCGGCGATGGCGGAGACTTGGCATTTGGCTTGAGCTGGATCGAAGCTAGTTTGGTCGGATCTAATGCGCCAGTAAATGACGACGACGATGCCAATGACGCCACCGAGGAACGGGGCTTGGCAGCAGCATCGCCAAACACGCCCGTCTCTGGATCGTACCGGTCCAGTTCGCCTTTCAAGAAATTGAGCGATGCATTCGCTGCAGCTGTTTTGGGGGTGGGAGGAGCCTGCATTGACGTCGACCATCGTGACCAATTAGAACCATAACGAATCTACAAACATGGGGGACATCCATAGTGAAGGCTTACCGCTTTTGACGGCCGCTTCGACATGGGCAACCACGGTGCCTTCTTTTATAGCGCTGGGGAAGAGCGTGGGGCGTGAGCGTCTTCACTTGAGTTGATCCAGAGCACGGCGCGGTGGTGACAGTGAGGTGCTTGCTGCTTGTGCTCGGGTTGACGCCTTTTCGCGACGTGTCGGGTGAAAACTTGTATCGCATTGTACAGGTCAATGGCACCGTTTCGCGACCTTTCACAGTTTTGGGGGAAATGGTGGTTTGTGCCGCCAAAAAGTCGGATTTTCATCTTTTTATTTTGAGCAATTTCAAACGAGAGCCACATAATCTTTTATGTATCACATATACTCAGCCATGTCGTCTGTCACGCACCTGGATGGTAAAAGAAAACCCCTCTATGAGTCCTGCAACAGCA
>JAADWJ010000276.1:0-27523 GCA_023336165.1 Pythium monospermum
ACCATGGAAGCAAGACGAAGAAGACGATACGGCACGATGGTTGGTGTTGTTTTTTTCTGTATTTCCTTTCTTTTTACACTGCCTCGACGGCGCGGTCTCGCTCGCCTTTGGTTTCATCTCCATCAGTCGAGAAAATGCCGACACGGCGTCGCAGTGGAGACAATGGGTATGACGGTAACGGTGGTGCTGGTGGTGATAGGGACTCGTCGCCGTCTTGGCCGAGTAACCCGTGGCTACTATTGATACTGCGTGTGCTAGCAAGGCTCTCCTGAAACGCAAACGTCGCGTGGTCGCTGGTGCCGTGGTCGCCTTCTGGGTCTTGAGACAACGATGATGACGACGATGACACGGTAGACGTTCGGTTGGTCGGCGACCGGTGGACACGCGGCAAATTCTTCCACGCGCCTTCATCGACTTTGCGGATCAGTTGAAATTTGTCGACTTGCTTGATCTTGAACACCAACACGGCGCTCAAGTAAATGAACACGATATTGATCCACACCAGCATGGCACTGCCCACGGCGATCTCATAGAAAATGAATTTTTGTTCTTCGCCGATCACATCGTCGGTTTGCTGTACAAAGGAAGGCCAAGTCAGCCAATCTCATCCGTGTTCCCAGGCTCTTTTTTTTGTATTGTCACTGGTACGCACCACAAAGTATTGACCGAGGATCACGTACGAGAAGCAAATGCCCGAGTTCACGGTCGGTGGCAGCAGCGCCGCGGCGATCGCCGTGCCCACGACCGACGAGATATTGTTGTTGGACTCGGCCAGCGCGACGCCCGCGCCCGAAAGCGCTGCGACGACTGCGCCAAAGAGAAGCTGGATCGCTTGGCCGCGGGACCGCATCTCGCTCGTGGGCCAGTTCAGTGCACCAGCGTACGGGCTCAGCAACGCGCCGATCATCATGCCGAGCAAAAACGTGACCACCAGCGCAAAGAGCTCGTTCAACAACCCATTGATGAAAAGCGTGCGGTCGCGAAGCGCAAAGCCAAACGCACACCCAAGGATCGGGCCCTGTACAGCAGTACATATAATATAAGGACGTGACCCATAGATAAGAGATAGACAAGTACACGTTGCTACCATCAAAGGCGACAGCAGCATGGACGCAACCACGAAAGTCTGCATGTGGGACATTTGGAATTGTTAGCAAGCCACCCATCCCCATAGAGAGAAGAGAGAGAAGAGACTGTTGTTTGCGGACGTACGCCAGAGTCCGCAGCCAGTCCGATGCCGGCGATCGCTCTACAGTTTCATACACAAATTCAATTATTAGAACGCACACAAACACACAGAGGAACCACAAGCGCAGGATCAAATAAGAATCAACGTACGACGAGATCAGCAGCATGCACACCGAGTCTCGGGACAGCGTCGCATTCGCTTCGATGCGCGCGTACATTTCGGCGACAGGGATCGCCGTACCAATATCGGAAGAGCGTTCTAAAATGCGTCCGACACGTCGTTTTTTTTCTTTTTTGGTGGTGTTTTTTTTGTTACTCAGTGTGGTGCCTGGTGTGAGCGACATGACGTCGCAAAACCCAAACTGGACGCCGACGCCCATGCGCTGCAGCTTGTTTAAGATGCCCTGCATGTGCACATCCTCTACACGGAAAGTCACAATGGACGACGTGCGCGCTTCGACGCTGGTCACGTTGTCCAGCATGAGCTCATCTTGCAGCATCGTGACGATCTTTATTCAAAAGGCAGCGGTCATTTGATCAACAAAACCGAGCAGCTCCGTTGCAGAGAAGGGGGTGTATAGGGGGGCCGTACCTTGCTGTGGTGTTCATTGGGGATCGTGAGCTGGAACAGCTTCATGGCGCCGTCGCCACCAGCCGCCGTCAATCACGCGGGAAAGTTTTTTCCCTGATCAACTTAGAGGTCAGGTAATCTTGGCTGCATGATTCTGATTGGCTAAAAGGCCAAAACGAACTTGATTTGAAATGATTTACCGTAAACGATACTGCCATTTTATCGTGTTTTTTATCAAAAACAGTTAACTTAACTGGACACTCTACTCATCACCGTCGTCGTCCTTGTCGTCCGCCTGCTCTTCCTCGTCCTCTTCTTCTTCGTCGTCTTCATCCTCTCTCTCATCGTCTCCAGAGCCATCGTCCTCGTCCTCACTATCTTCATCACCACCAGCATCATCATCATCTCCGTCGTCTCCTGAGCCATCGCCATCATCATCCTCCTCATCCTCCTCATCCTCCTCATCATCATCGTCTGCATTTTTGTTGTCGTCTTCATCACCAACTTCTCGTCCTTCGCCCTCGCCACTTTCCACCACTGTTTGTTCGTCAACGGGTAGCTCTGGTGGCGGCTCGACGTACGTCAAATAGTCTTCCACACTGTAGTAATACCCGAGCTCGGATTGTTTCACTTGGCCCATGGGTCGCCCCAAAACGGGCCCAAACACGTACCCACTCATCGAACTCCACTGCAACGTCGCCGCGTCTTGCACTTGCACAGCATGTTCTTGGCGAAAGAGATCGATCCATTCGTCCTGTGGGGTGACACTGCCTGTCCCGTCTCCATCAAAGCCAACAAAGAACGTATCGGTTTGTTCATTGTAGCTTTGAATCTGGCCCGTGCGCCATCCAAAATACCGGTGGTCGTACAACTGCACACGAAGCAGGAGAAAAATCGCAGCCTTGAGCGACCGCATCGAGGCTTCGTACATGCGTGCCATACACCAACAGTACCCGTTGAAGAGCTGCACACGGTCGCCTTCTTTTGCAAAAGTCAGCCACTCGTGGTCGCCATCGTCGTACAAAACGCGGTGTTTCTTCTTGGAGTGGTTGTACTTGGTTACTTTGCCATTGAACCACTGCTGCTCCATGGGCCAAAACACGCGACACGCCATCCCCAGCAAGCTTCTCTCAAACGCCGATTCATTGGGGCGTACGTACAGCCGTTGGTTGCGCGACGGCGAGAACCAAAACGTGTACCCGTTTTCATCTTGCACATCTTGCCAGTCATCATCACTCTCTGGCTCGGAGGCCGAGTCTTGGTTGACCAAGTCCTTGGCCTTTTTGAGCACATCTTGCTGCTTCTGCAGCGCCACCAAGCTTTCTTGAAGCACTTGCTCTTTCATCTTGACCAGCATTTTTTCAAACTCGATCCGTTCGGGCGTCATCGCTTTGTGGAGTCTCCAGCGCCGTTGGATCACTCGCGCGGCTCGCGTTCTTGTTTGGTGGATGACGCGTTTTTCTTGAGCAAGGCGGCGCGCGAAGTAGCCTCGCACACTGGCGTTGATGCGGCTCGCAGCGTCGTACTTGCGCTTTTCTCTTTGTGCAAACGCGTCTCTTGCTGTCGTGATACTGCGTCGCCCAACATGGCCGCGCCATTGGCTTTGCAGCTTGATCGCATACTTGACCAGCTGCCTGACGATTTCTTGCTGCGTGTGGATCGCCTCAACCAGCAGTCTATACGCTTTACGAGCCGCACGTGTCCGAAAAAGCCGCTGCAGCAACGTCGCCGCACGCTGTTGCTCTTGACGGCGACGCCGTTGGATCGCCATGACGTCGTCAAACCGAGACCGATTGTACCGCTTCCGGAACGCACGCTGAAGAAGAACCACTGCAGCTTGTTTCTGCACCAAGCACTGCTCTCGGCGGTACCGTTGAATGGTCTTGAACACCAATGGCAGATGCCTTCGCGTGTAGTAGCTCCTGTACACGGCCTGCACTTTGACCGCTGCGATCCCCCATGTCTTGAGCCGTCTCTGTTCTTGTTCGCCTTTCGCGAGAGCCATGCGACACAGCACGCCACGCGCCATACTTTGGATCTTGGTCGCACTGGTTCTCCAAAGCTTTGTTCTCTTGGCACGGTGGTTGATTTCTTTGTTGAGCCGGTAGCAGTTATAATTTTTGCGTATCCGTTGGACAGCCGGGATCTCAATCCGTTCGACCCGCCATTTGGACGCGATACGGCGGCCAACGTGGCCACGATACACCGACTGGATCCGCAACGCCGCCGAGTTGTGGATCGTTCGATGTTGGGTGGAGAATTTGAGCTGCAGGCCATCTTTCTTTGGCTCCAGACCACGGTACTTGCGCGCTTTGGTGACATATGGAAGATGCTCCGAGAGCGTGCGCAGCCCGTTATCAGTGATTTCTTGGCAGCCGTTGATGTTGAGCGCTTGCAGAGAGAGACATTTCACTGCGACCGCTGCGAGGATGTCTTCTTTCATATTGCGGCAGCTTTCCAAGTCGAGACACTGCATCTGGGGCGTGCCATTCACCAGTGCGTGGAAGCCCGCCGATGTCATATTGTAGCATGAGCTCAGATTCAAACTGCGCAGATTGGAAGCGTGCTTGCCCAGGTGGAACAGCGTGGCGTCGGTGAGTTGCATGCATTTTTTGAGACTGAGCACACGCAAGTTCTTGCAGCCTTCCGCGACGCGCAAGATGCCCACGTGGGTGATTTTCTCCATGCCTTCGAGATTGAGAAACTGGATGCACCGACAGCCCGTGCCAATGTGAGCCAGCGCGTGGTCGCCGATATTTGTAGTGTACGATAGATCCAGAGAGAGCAGCTTGGTACATTGAGTCAGCGATCCTTGCGGGCCCAGTGCGCCAGCGATCCAGCCCACGGCATCGTCGTTGAGCATCGGGCAATGCGACAAGTTGAGCTTTGTCAACGAGCGATTGCAGCATGAGATGAACTCGTGGATGCTTTCCGCGACAAGCGCTGGACACAACGAGAAATTGAGAGAGTCGAGTCGATCGATCGCGGTCGCCATGACCTTGAGCACGTCGATCGGCACGATCGAGTGGGACAAGTCGAGCTTGCGCATGGTCGTGCCCATGACATGGATGAAAGACCGCATGCCGACCGCCGTGAACTTGTCACACCCAGAGAGCACGACCGTTGAGTAGAATGCGTGTGCGATTTCTTGCCTGTCGCAGTGTTTCTTTGCGAGCTGCTTGAGGTTGACACGCAATTGATTGGCCAGTTCATTGAGCAACGCATCATTCAGTTCGGCCGCGTACCCACGCAAGTCCAGCACTTCGGGATCGGTTTGCTGGCTGAGTATTATCGTCGCACGCTGCGCTAACACGACACAGCTTTCTTGGACCGCGAGCCGCCGCTGCAGTCGTTCGCTCTCATCGGAGAGAGCCGCCGCGACGTGGTTGGTCGAGAGCCGGTGGTGGTCTGCAGCGGCTCCTGGCAACACAGCACTGGGCTTGGCTGGTTTCACTGGCGATGTCCTGCGCACAGAGCCACCAGACGCGCCGCCGTTGCCCGTGGCTCGCGCTGGAAGCTTTGACTTGGTAGGGGACGATACGCATTTCGTGGTGGAGTCGCTCATCGGCGGCTGCTCTGCTCATATTTCACGACACGTCAGTTCAGGTGACCCTTCAAAAACAAATAGTGCACTCACCCTATCTACCACAAATAAATAAATATACCGCCGATATCTCGAGCAAAATGAAACCGGCCACACGTTTCCTCCCATTTTTGTGAAGTATATTTTTGAGCCATAACGTTACCGTATTCGGGTTAGTGGATATTTTTTTCTTGTGCTTTTCTTCGTTTCGTTGGCCCATGATTCGTGGTTGATTTCTTTTTGGGTTTGTGATGATGGCTGAATTGTGAGTTCTTTTTTTTTTTTGTCTCTTACTTTACTGAGCGAGTTTTGCCAGCGATGCCAACGCGTAAATCTTGATCTCCGAGCCGCCGTCCACCTTGACAATGCCATCCGATGCATCCACACCAATCAGCGAGCCTGTTTGGCCGGCTTCGTCACCGGACAGAATGATCACCGTATCTTGCTTCTCTGGGACAGTTGGCTGCACTTCTTCCAGCGAAACCACGATAAATTGGCCGTCACAATCCAACGTACACGAGTTCCCATTCACACTGTTGATCACACCGATACGCCCACGGTGCGGGCCGTCCATCACTTCGACTTCCACTCCCTTCATCATCCACGTGACTTCACCACCCGCACCGGAGCCGCTGTAATCATCGGCATCGTGGTGGTACGCCGGCGTCATCGGCACACCAGCGCCACCAAGCATGCCCGGTGTCGCTGCAGGCGTGGCAGCTGAGCCCAACCGGCCCAATCCGGGTGTCGCCACGCCAAAGCCAGGCGTCATTGGGTTGTGATGGTAGCCTGGCGTGTTGATGCCAGGTGTGACAGGGTTGAGACCAGCTGTCATCGCCGACAATCCTGGTGTGGTTGGGTTGAATCCTGGCGTCATTGGCTCCATGCCTCCATGGTGGTCGTGGCTGAAGCCTGGAGTGGCCGAAGAAAGATGTGCGGGTGTGCGAGGGTTCAGCCCTGGTGTCGTCGGGTTCAGTCCAGGCGTCACAGGGTTGTGTGGGAGCATATACGCTGGTGTGCGGGGCTCCAGACCTGGTGTCGTCGGATGGAGACCTGGTGTCGTTGGGTGAGCGGCTGGTGTGATTGGTTCTTTCATCGGTGACCGTGGTGCGAGCGATGAAGAGAGGCCTCCAAACGAGCGTCCACTGCTTCCGTAGTCGCCACGTGGTGCCACAGGATCCAGTGGCGTGCCAAAGCTTGTCGCGTGGGTGATATCCTTCTCTTGGTTCATCTGGGTCTCCAAAAGCGCATCGTCATTGGCGACATTCCAAGCCTCCCCACGAGACGATGGCGTGCCAAAGCCACGATGCATAGGCGTCGCCATAGGAGTCGCGGATCCGTGGAGAGGCGTCTGTGATGGCATCGGTGTTGCGCCACCCATCGGCGTGTGGGCATACCGCTGTTTGGGGTTCTCGTGAATTGCACCTTGCCGATTTCCGGCTGAGACGACATTCATTCGGTCAACATCCACGACCTTGGCCTTGCAATGGATTTCCACCTTGACCTTCTGCTCATTATCTTCCACGATGATGCCAATGTACCCTTTCCACTGCCCTTTCTTGATCTTGACAGTCTGCCCCACAAGGTCCGACTCGCCACGGCCACCTCCAGCACGAGGTGGCATCCCTGGTCGGCTTGGTCGACCGTCCGCGCCCGCAACAGTCGAGTTCTGGATCATATCGGACCTTGCTTTGCTACCAGCGAGCACCGTTTGACGTGCGCGTGTGACAAAGATGCCAGCATTTGTCATGATGCGGTTGTTATGGAGAAAGAGATAGGTGCGGTAGATGTGCTTGACCGTGCCGCTGTGGCTTGAGAACGGACCTTCAACCACGTTCACCATTTCTCCGACACTAATGTGGTTGTTCTTCTTGTCCAACGCCACGGACCGCGACGAGATCAGTTTGCGCTGAATTTCTTGGTCAGATACATCTCGTGGTTGGCCGTTTTGGCACAAAACTTTGAATCCTTCTCGCCCAACGTGGGTGATCACGCCAACATCTCCATGGGCGAGCGCGACAAGGTCATACAGTTCCTTCCCCTTGTACGAGTCAAGACCATGGGATACCTCAGCAGACTCTTGAAGATCCCGCACACGCACTTGGATTTCCTTGGCCATACTATCGACGAGAACGATCGCGATTGGAGCACCGTCCGTGTCATCCACAGCGACGACCGTGCCCGTTTCACCAGAGTACCGCCCGGAGACAACCTTGATATGGTCGCCCACTTTGACGTACTTCATGAGCTGCTTCATCTGGAAATCCAAGATCGTATCTTTGATTTCTTCATGCAACGGCATCACGCGCACTGTGTCATTGGCTGTATTCGTGCTCACAACCACACCCATGAGGTTCACCAAGTCACCTTCGATCACACGCACGGTATCACCCTTAGTCAAATCAACTTTGTTCCGCCAATCGTCGGCTTCCACGTTGGCCATCATCTCGTCGGCGGCATTGTCGTCCTCTCCAATCACCGACGAGAATTTGTTGATCTCATCAAGGTTTGGATTCACTTCTTCTGTCTGCAGCATTGTCGCAATGTTGACTTCTTTGAGCAAGAAGCCGTCTTTGTAGTAGTCGTTGTCAAAGAAATCAATCATTTCGCCTGTGGACGGGTGGCGTCGTCGTGTTTCACCATGGTGGACCAGCGTCGCATTGAACAATTTTTGTGGAGGGCGCTGCCCTTTTTTGTACTTGGGCTGCTCGCCACCGGCCAAAACAATCGGGTCCAGTCGAGGAATCATCTTGACAATCGCCTATGAAGGAGCCACAAACAACACAGAGTAAGCGGTTAAGCTGATGCCCTCATTCACGCCCTTCATAGACTGTGTGCTTACTCGTGAGCCGTTGTCCAGAATTTCGAGTACTTTACACAAGTCTCCCTTGTACAAGCCAGCGCGCTTGAAGCGAGCCCATGTACCGGCAACCACAGGCTTGTGTTTCTTCTTAATGTTCAAGACCGAGGTCATTTCATGGACTGGCACAAGTTTCAACGAGTACTGCATGATATCCCGCAATCCATTGACCGCTTCCTTGGCATGTGGCTCGCGCTCTGCTTCCACATAAATAAAGCCCTTGGAACTAGATGCGATGACTGACTTGACATTCAGAGGTTCGCCACGACGGGAGAATTCGAGAAACTTGTTCATCAGTGCGATCACCAAGTGCTGCTCACGACCAGGCTACTCACCAGTACATAGATACACCAAATACAAGAGCGTTGCGTCAGCACTTCCATACGATAGTGAAACTACATGTTCGAGCTCTGTACATCACTTACCTTGCACTTGAACACCCACATCCGTGGGTCTTGAATCGACGGCAGGAGCGATTGCTGGGCGACTTCGCTCTGAATTTCGCCGCCTTCTTCGTCATCATCATAGTGGCGACGGCTTTGCTGGTGGCGCTTCTTAATACGGTTGACAATATCTTCAGCGGTCTCGTCGTCTTCAAAGCGAGCGCGGTTCTGTGGTTGATATCGATGCGAGGCCTCTTCACTGGCTTCTTCGGCCAGCAACCGTTCGGTAAAGTCGCCATCATCATCGTCCTCTTCTTCCTCTTCGTCTTCGTCCACATCGGCTTCTTCTTCAATGAACTTGTTGACCGCGCGGCGCTTCTTCTTGGCTGGTTTAGCCTTGACGTCAGGCACAGACTTGCGCTTCTTGGGTGCAACTTCTTCTTCAATCTCTTCGTCATCTTCTTCTTCCTCTGGCACTTCATCCTCGGAGACATCGTCGTCCTCCGACAGATTGCGGTCCAATTCTTCGTCACTGGACGACATGATGCTTCAAGCTTGGCGTTCTTTGTCTCTTTGCTTTTTAGCTCGCGCGCTTCCGCTTCGAGCTTGCGTTGACCACCTTTCGCTCAGCGCTGAAGCCTGAACGCTCCCCCTGAATCCCGTGTTCCGCATCTGAAACACCCAGTCCCTTCTTTAATGATTCTACAAGGAACGCCAACTGTCCCTTGAATAATCTGAAATGAGGAACTTTCGCTGCCTTCTGCAACTGGAAAAACGGTACACTGTACCGTTTTCCCACCCAACTTTGACAGGGATTCCTCTCGAAGTCAGTTTGACCTGCTCGCAGCGTCGACGCGACGCCGAGCGCGAACGCAACACCGAGTCACCGAGCCCTTCCTCAAGAAGGACGGGCATCTGCGCAAAGCCAAGCGACATTGTACTTTGCTGCAGTCTTTCGTGTGCCCTCTTTCAACAAAAATGTCGGAAACCGAGCTCGCAGAAGCGGTGCGACGCATGGATACAGGTCGCAAAGACATCTCGATAATTCTCATCGAGCCGGCATTCCTCGCGCGCGTCGTGGCATTTATCGGAAATGAGACCAGCAAATTATGTACGTACAAAGGAAGGAAATTGTCACTACTTGCACTACTTACTTACCCGCGGCTACGCGCCTTGTTGGATGCTATGATACAGTCTGCTTGAATCGGCGATGGGCGCGCGAGCTGATGAAACCAGCGACATGGGAAATTCTCGCTGGTATGCCACACGAACCGCTGCTGACGAATTGCTTCCGCCGAGCGGCGTCCTATTGCTACCGCGAGATCGATGTACCATCACCGTACGATGCAACGTCTGTACAGTTGGTTGCCTTTTTTTGGCAAGCTCCACTCATGTGTCCATATTCTCTTGGATTTTATAGAAACGTCAACCGACGAGGGTCGCCGCCAGTGATACGCGCGTGTTTGCTGAGCGACCGCACGTCGATGCGCGAATACGTGCACGATTTACGCCAAATGTCGTCGGAAGCCAAGTGGTTTGACTCCAAGCCAGCGATTCTGCGAACGAATGAAGTTCCGTCCAAGTCCAAGGATCTCATGGACGATTTCGAGCGAGGCAAGGCTGGCGTGTTTGACAATGTGAAGATCCTGACCTCTGACCGATGGAGCTTCTCTCAAGATCCGATGGTACGTTATACGTACACTGCGTAAACAGTATTCAGCAGCCACACCTAACGAATGTAAACGTAAATCCCGGTTTTTTGTAGATTTTTAGCGGTTCCTTGCAAGATGGCCGTGCGGCTTTTTATTTATGGTCTCTCAAGAACCGTACGTTGCGCGCCTCGATGACACAGAATGGTGCGTCATGCTACCACGCGTGCAATGACGCGCTCGCGATTGGCTGCAACGACGGGGTCGTTCGCATCTGGGACTACAACTCGATGGATTTGCGGAACAATGGGTCCAAGACGCGCGAGAATGTCCAGGCAACTGGCACGATCACCCATCGTACGTCTCTCGGGCTCATGCCATTTTTACGCACGCGTTCCAAGGACCGAATCGCACAAGTCTACCTCGACCATAACGACGGCACGATGCTTCACATGGCCACGTCGACCGAAAAGGGAGAGGCCAACGTATGGGATGTGCTGAGAGGAGCGAGTTTGCTCACTATCGACCCGGCGAAGATCCACCGCTCGGCGCTGCCGCGCTCAAACCGGGAAGCGAATCCGCAGATCACGAGTCTCATGCTGTTCCGCAACACACTGGTGTGTGGCACGTCGGCCGGATTCATCCGTGTATTTGATCTGCGAACTGGACGGCTGACGCATCGCCTTGCTGGACATCCAGGTAACTAACTAGCTCTAGCTCTTGGTCGCGGGCTGCTTGGTTCTCATTGTGTGGTCATCTGGGTGTGTAGAATCGGTGGTCAAAACGGATACAAAGGGCCGAGTCTTGTGGTCGGCAGGCAACGAAGGAAGTGTGCGATGGTGGGGAGGCAAGGCCGCCAAAGTGCTGACCAAGTCGGCGCTCTGTGACGGCGGCATTTCGGCGCTTGAAATGGATGAAACCGTGGTCGTCGCTGGCTACGGCAAGCAAGGCATGGAAGCCTGGGATGTGCGCACTCAGCAGTCGCTGTCCACGTTTAGCAGTTTTGAGCACGGCGGCTTCAAGTCGCTTCAGTTTGACAGCCGAAAGATTATCAGTGTCTCCAACTCGGGCAAGGTATGTGTGTGTGTGTGTGTGGTTTTATACAGGTCGATGGATGGGGACCCAACAAAGGGTGTTTTGTTTCTGACCGCGCACATGGATTGATGGTGGCTCTGTAGGTCGCTCTGTGGCGCTGGTATAGCACAAACCCAGTCAAGTGGTTCGCGCCACCGGCGACATCCACGCGGTTTGTGTCCGCGCAATTCAACAACAACGAGCTGCTGCTCGGCACCGACTGCGGCGAGCTCGTGAATTACGATAGATCGGCGTCCTTGTAAACCGAGTAGCCGAACAGTAGATGCTTTGAAGCCAGCAAATGTAGTGTTCGTCTCTTTTACCATGCCACAAGTCAATGTTGGAAAGAAGTGATCTTCAAAAGGGCCCAAGTAGGTTGTGTATTGCTACCATGTTTTGCTGCGACCTATTTGGTGGATGCTGACTGAGAAGCGGGTCGCTTCACGTATACGAGTTTGTCTTTCATTGCAACGTTCTTGGCGCCTCTTTTGGCAACGAGCACTTGGGGATTTGTGGTATTGGTATCGAGAACCTCTTTTCCTGGACTGGCGATCTCGTTGATGGAGGTTGCTGGAACATATCGAGGATTGAATTCATACGTGGCTTCGCCAGTAGGGGTATGGAAGGAGCGAACGATGACTCCGGTGTCGGTCTGCATTAAGATCGCTGGATCCGCGCGCGGATGCAGAGCCGCCTTCTTGCTCTGATTGGTGCCCATTTTCTGGAGGCATGAACTGCACATGTGTGTGGGTGTTGGCGGCTTGTGCCTATAATTACCCTGCGCAGATTTGTTCTTCCGCGTTTTGTGTTCTCCACAAGGAGAAGTGGGAAAATACAAAACTGAGCTGTAGTACGAGTCGTCGTCAAAAATCGTCGCCATTAAATAAAACAGGCGCAAACCCTCGGAAGCCCACGAAAATGACATCACGGCCATCGCGCAGTGTTCTGATCTCGACAGGATACACCTCTGCTTGGAATTTGGTTCCGATAAATGTGGTGCCATCTCTCAACGAGAATGGCCAGTGGTGCCGTGGACAAGATACGCAAAGCGTCTTGTCAATCTCTTCAATATCCCCCAAATGCAGCGCGCCGCCTTGATGCGGACAGACGTTGTTGATAGCATACAACCGCCCAAAGTTTTTGAAAATCGCGACAGCCATGCCATTCACGATGACTTTGAGACCTGTGGAACGGAAAAATGTGAGAACAATACATTTGCAACATGCTCTGAGGAACGTTGAGATAATTTAGTGCTGATTTCCACATACCAACAGTCGTGTGTGTGGAGCCCGGCTTGACTCGTTTCTTGCCATCGACCGTGTATTCGAAATGGGACCGATGCTCGCTCGCTTCCAGCACGTCTATGGTGGTGCACAGAGAGAAGAGAAACAGGTATAGTCAGTTTTCATCACAGACAAGAATTTTACATGCACATTGCACAGTACACGCACCGTCCGGGCTCGCATTGGAGTTGAACCAGAGCAAATTGGGGTCGATGGGCGGCGGGGGATCCGCTTCGTACTGTAGATTACTCCACGGATCGAAATGCATTGTGCTTGTCATGAAAATGGGGTGTCGGTGGTGTGGGAAGTGATGAGATTGAGGTGCTATATGGGTCGCGATGGGTCGCGCGGCTTCCGAGGTCGTGGTGGTTGATGTTGAGGTTTCCCCGACTCGACAAAAACGGAAAAAGGAAGAGTTCAGGGAACAAAATGCCGCGGTGCCTTTGAATTTGAATTTGTTCGTTGCCAACCTGCAAAATTGAGTATCATATTGTACAGGTATCTACGATTTTTGGGAGGTAAATACGTGTTTTTACGAATTGCTGAACAAAAAGGGGAAAATCTTCCATGGACAGCTCAAGTGGACCGTGGGAATTCAGGAAACAAAGAAAAAAATGAGTCGATACGGTGACGACGGATTCCGCGGGCGCGGACGTGACCGCAGTCGCGATCGTGGTTACGGTGGTGGTGGTGGAGGGGGTGGTGGTGGCTACGGAGGCGGAGGCGGCGGTGGCTACGGTGGAGGACGAGGCGGCGGTTTCCATGGCGGTGGCGGTGGTTTCCGTGGTGGAGGTGACCGCGGCCCTCGTCGCGGGGAGCAAACAGGTGGAGGTGCAGAACATCTCGCGCGCATCCACGGCACGGAAGAAGACCGTGTGAACTGTCCGTTTTACTTCAAGATTGGCGCTTGCCGCCATGGCGATCGATGCTCTCGTTTGCATAACAAGCCAGTGTTCAGTCAAACGATCCTGGTGAGTCACATGTACCAAAACCCATTGTCGCAAATCATCGCGAACAACGGCGATCCGTCGGGCTTTGACCACAAGCAAGGCGAAGAAGACTTTGAAGACTTTTATGAAGAAGTTTTCGAAGAGCTCTGCAAATTCGGCAAAGTGGAGGAGCTGAACATTTGCGACAACCTTGGCGACCACTTGGTTGGCAATGTCTACGCAAAGTACGAAGATGAAGAAGACGCAGCGGCGGCCCAAAAGGCACTCTACGGTCGATTTTACGCCGGCCGTCCTCTTGTGTGTGAGTTTTCTCCCGTGACGGACTTCAGAGAGGCACGCTGCCGTCAGTTTGATGAAGGCACGTGCAACCGCGGAGGGTACTGCAACTTTATGCACATCCGAACGGTGTCCAAGTCGATGGAACGCGAGCTGCAACATATTTTCAACCGTGGCAAGCGTGTCGACAAGAGCCGCAGCAGAAGCTGCAGTAAGGACAGGAAATCGCGTTCCCGCAGCGGCTCGCGCGACCGCAAGAGCTCGCATCGCCACAAAGGTCACAGCAGTAGATCCAGGTCGCCATCGGTGAAGAAAAGCCGCCGTAGCTGTTCTCGTAGCCCCGCACCAGCGACGGACGCTCCAGTAAAGACAGATTAAATCCAGATTGCATTTTTCGCTGGTGTTGGTTGATGCTCCCCATCCTTTAGATGAGAGCGATATCCAGCCATTAGCCAGTATATGCATACGTATATTCTACACACATACTACATAACACTTGTTCTGCGGGAACTGCAGAGTTGCTGAGCAGTTGCGAATGGCGGTCGCCATGTTCTTATTGCTGGGTCACCAACAATTTCTGCCATTTTGGGCGGTTTTGGCACTGTAAGCGAAGGAAATATAAAAACCGCCTACTATTCAGTTCACCCGCCAAAATATCACAGGTTTCCTTTTTGCACCTTCAACTTTCAAAACAACAATACAATTGGCCAACCGCGGCAAAACATCCAAGCACGTCAACATGGTCGCGGGGCGTCGTCTTCCTCGCGTGAGCAATAACAACCAGATTGTCCATGGTGTCATCGCGGATTCACATGACAGCACTCGAGGGCTCGGTGGCGCTGCGGTCAGGTTGCTGGTGGAAGATGAGGTTGTCGCTGCAGTCGTAACGCGGCAAGATGGGTCGTTCAGTGTTGTGTTGGGTTCGTCACGAAAACGAAAGCGGATAGAGGCGGTGGAGATTCAAGTTGTCAAGGAGCAGCCATGCAAGGTTTGGAATGCAACGCGGCTCGTCCATCTCGAGCGAGACACCGCGACGAACACGGAGAGGACATCAGACAACGGCATGATTTGGCGGCAAGATGTGTTTTTCCACACGCATGAGGCCATGGATTTATGTGAAGTGTCCACCGAGGCCAACAATTCGACAGCAACAGAGTTGCATGGCCATGCGGAACGTGCGTCCATCCATTTGAATGAAGAAAATCTTGCACGTCTTGTTGGCAATTTGGGGTTGGCTGTCGGGCTGGCGTGGGGTTTGTTGCTGCTTTGGGGAATGGCAAGATGGGCATCACGAGAGAATCCACGACTAAGTGACCGTCAATGGATGCATGAAGACGACGGTGAAGAATGTGGATCCAACCATCGACGGCACGCTGTTGAATCAGTTGAAGACTATGAATTCAACTCATACGAAGATCAATTTCGACCCCTCGACAAGCTCAAGCGTCAAGACGACGACGATGCCAGCACTCTTGCCGAGAGTATCGAAAGTCTGCGTCTCGACAGCCGTCATCGGCTGCAAAAGGATAGGCCCGTACTTCCAGTGAAGAGCCGGCCCGTGCCCAAGCGGAGAGTTCTAATTATTCTCGACCACGACGACAGTGACGAGGACACCTGAGCAAAGTAGAGTTTTCCCAGCAAAAATGCAATGCATCTTCAAAATATATACTGTATTTTCTCGTCAATGAGGTTTATGCAATTGGTTAATACTCATCAAAGAACGACTCTTGAAGGTTCTGCTTCCGCATGCGGTCGCCCTTGAGTTCATTGCTGCGTTGCTTACGCGAATAAGACTTCTTGTCAAACACGTCACGCTATTACCATCAAACAAAATCACACACTCGCCAGTCAGCAAAACGTTATTTCGATATGGTATGAACCACAAAACATGCATGCCAACGGCCACTCACTCGATCGTTGGCTCGATCCTCCAGTGTCTCCGGGAGATCCAGCAAGTATCGAAGTGCATTGTTGTACTTGATGTGCTCTTGGAACCCAACATGCAGGCATTTCTTGATGGCTTCAAACTGCAGCACCGACTTCCACGAACTGACGTCCAGCTGCTCATTCTTCACCGAGAAGGAGATCTGCGGCGACTCGCCATTCTAAAAAACACAACCATAAACTCGTTGGTCAGCTCTGCCCACAACATTCTTGGACAAGCGAAAGGCAAGTACATACAGCCAGCGTCGCGTGGATATCTCGAAACACGGAGCGTTGGACTTTGCGGTCTTTTTTGCTGTTTTTCTTACTACTGTCTTTGCTCATCGCTTGCAATTTGTCAATGATTTCCTCATCGTAGGGCAATGTGACTCCACACTTTTGCGCACTCTCGAAGAGAAGAGCAATGTTTTCGCCGGCGGCTGAGCGGACGTCGACGTCAGTGTGGTCCAACAAGATCAAGAAACTTGGAAGAAACCTGCACATGAACAAAAAATGATGAGTGACTGCCAGCAATGCACAGACTGTCCTAATAGGCACCCACCTATCAACGAACGAGTCCATCGAGAGGTGCTCATCGGAGAAGCCAGACGCGACAAGCCCCCAGGCCTCCAATGCGCCGGCGCAAATACTTCCAGTGATCCCAAGATCGAGATATTTTTCCACGAGCTCCAGGAAGTCGTCCACGTTTTCGTGCTCCACGCTGCATACAAAGCCAACCAGTGCAAGCGATCGCAACGCCTGAGAAGATCCACACAAACCATGCGTTTAAGACACATAAACCAGATGAGAAATGCATTTGTACAAGGAAGATTCGCATACCGTCGCCTTCACTTTTGCGCTTCGAGAGGTCTTGGCGAGTGGCTCCAGTACGTTTTTGCTGCGCTGGTAAAATCGCTCGTCGTCCGATCCAAAGATGAGACTCATCGCAGCGAGAATGTTTGCGCCAAGCACAGCTTCTTCTTCCGCAGGCTTGCGCATGAGGGAGAGCACGTTGTCCACAAAACTAACAAAGAAGAACAACAAAGAATAGATCAGCCCACCAACAATACTCGCACTTTGATACGTTGTTGCTTCTTACGAATCACTGATGCTTTCAGCAGGTAGATACTGCAACAAACACTTGTGGAGCTTCCCCAGTGCAGCAATACGAGTGGTGGTCCTGTTGATTCAAGAGATGTGAGTAAAAAAAATCCAAACATGATGGGTGCTTCCAAGAGCGTTCTCACCGTTTTTCGGTGAGCTCTTCCACGGCTTCCTCGATCGATTCGTCATCGCCTTCCGCTTTGGTGTAAGAGTCATAAAGATCGGCATCTTCCGACGCGATCGTTCCTCTGGTCTCAACGGACGCCATTGAAGCAGCGTCGTCGTCGGTATCGTCATCTTGTCGCATCTTGCGTCCTTTTGGAGCCATCGTAATCAAAGTAAGTGCTGGGCAACAAAAAGCTTATGCGCATTGACAATGCATACACAGTACCTCCTCCACGCTTCTTGACCATGTTGACCTGTGTTATTACTTTTTGTGCCACAAGCGGTGGTCACCACGCACGGCAACTTCGACAAGAGCTGCTGGTCTCTTATCTTTGTCGCATCTGGAGGCTTGAACACAGTCGACCACAAGACCAACACTCTCCACATGAAATCTATTTTAGCCAATGCGAAGCCTTGTCAGTTGTTCTCGAGCCATTTCTATCCAATCCAACGGATCCAACGAAATTGTTCAACCCACCCGCAGTCCTCGCGGCATTTTAATTCGACAAATATCATCATGAATGAGTGATTATTGGCTGTATTTTTTTGGATTGGCATGTTGCATCCTGATCCAAGATCGATCAATCTCGAAGGAAACAAACAACAGGGGGACATCGGCAACGGCAACTTGAGGTGGGTGGATGCTCTGCGCTCCTTCCAAGAGGGGAATGGGGAGATAGGTTCCGTAACGATATCTGTATCCAGTGGAGGAGAAGTTCTGACGTATGAACGTGTTTGTCGGTTGGCAGTTGGGACGTGAAGAAAGAGAAAGAAGAATTGTGTCGCCCAACAAACCCATTCTATCGAAGTGTTCCCTTGAAGCCAAAGAATACCACCATCCAAATTGAACAATGAACGCGATCAAGCACGTTACGCTAGGCGACGTGAACGCCACCGCTGACGACGTGCGCAACCGTGTCAACGTGACGGACAACACGATGGAAGTTGACCAAACCGGCGCCCAAATCGATGAGAGCCTGTACAGCCGCCAGTTGTACGTCATGGGCCACGAAGCGCAGAAGCGCATGGGCGCCGCGAATGTGCTCATCATCGGTCTCAATGGGCTTGGTGTGGAGATCGCGAAGAACGTGATCCTCGCTGGCGTGAAGAGCGTCACTCTCCATGATGACACCAAAACAAGCTACCTCGACTTGGCCGCGCAGTTCTACTTGACGGAACACGATATTGGTCACCCACGTGCGGAGCGTTGTGTGAAAAAGCTGGCCGAGTTGAACCCGTATGTGCATGTGCATACACATACTGGGACGATCACCGAAGAATTTCTGCGAGGCTTCCGAGTACGTACTGCGATCTACAGTCTCTGCAGGCCTTCCCTCAAGTAGCACGCGTCTTGATATGCTGACAACTGCATTTCCTGTTGTAATTCCCAGGTTGTCGTTCTCGTCAACTCGACGTACAGTGAAGCGCTCCGTATCGATACGATCTGCCACAAACACGCCATTGGCTTCATCAAGACTGATGCACGCGGTGTCTTTGGCTCGGTTTTCTGTGACTTTGGCGCTGAGTTTCTGGTGGCGGACCGCGATGGCGAACAGCCAGTGACGTGCATGGTTTCCTCTGTATCCAACACGTCCCCACCGCTTGTCACGGTGAGTGATGACGCGCGCCACCAACTGGAAACAGGCGACTATGTGACTTTTCGTGAGATCACCGGCTTCCCTTTCTTGAACGAGTGTGAACCGCGAAAAGTGACTGTCACGGGACCTTTTACGTTCACGATTGATGTCGCAGATGAGGCAGATCAGCAGCGCTTCTCATCGGGCAAGTCGTCGTCGGGTGGGTACGTGACCCAAGTCAAGCAACCGCTGACGGTCAAGTTCAAGCCACTCAGTGAAGCCATCGCCTCTCCAGGCGAGTTCTTGATCAGCGACTTTGCGAAGATGGACCGCCCCGAGCTTCTTCACATCGGTTTTCGTGCGTTGGATGCCTTCCAGGCGAAGAACAATGGTCAGTTCCCGAAGCCAGCCTCCTCTGACGATGCGGATGTGGTGTACAAGCTCGCAGTCGAGCTGAACCAGCAAGCTGCAGCGAACAACCAGTTCCATATCGAGCACCTGGAAAGCGAAGAATCCAAAAAAGTGATCATGGCGTTGTCCTCTGGAGCACTTGGTGTGATCTCGCCCATGGCAGCCTTCCTTGGTGGGATCGTTGGTCAAGAAGCTTTGAAAGCGTGCAGTGGCAAGTTTACTCCAATTCAACAATTCTTTTACTTCGATGCGATCGAGTGTCTTCCACCTGTGGTCACATCTGGTGATGTCGATGAGTTCCAGCCATTGGGAAACCGCTACGATGCCCAAGTTGTCGTGTTTGGACGCGCAGTGCAAGACAAAATCAAGAATTTGAGCATGTTTTTGGTCGGCGCTGGTGCGATCGGTTGCGAGATGCTCAAGAACTGGGCAATGATGGGCGTCGCAACTGGAGAAAAGGGTGTGATCCATATCACCGATATGGACACGATCGAAAAATCCAACTTGAACCGCCAGTTTTTGTTCCGCTCGAAAGATGTGCAACAACCAAAGTCTTCGGTCGCTGCTCGGGCAATCAAAGAAATGAACCCAGATGTGAATGTCACTGCATACGTGTCACGTGTGGGATCGGAAACCGAAGCGCAGTTTAACGACGACTTTTTCGAGTCTTTATCGGCTGTGTGCACAGCACTTGATAATGTCGAAGCGCGTTTGTACATGGACCAGCGCTGCTTGTTCTACGGGCTGCCCATGCTGGAGTCGGGCACACTTGGCACGAAAGGAAACACCCAAGTCGTGGTGCCACACAAGACCGAGAACTATGGTGCGTCGCGTGACCCACCAGAAAAGAGTATCCCGATTTGTACGCTGAAGAACTTCCCCAATGCCATTGAGCACACGCTCCAGTGGGCTCGTGATTGGTTTGAAGGTGAATTCTTCCAAGCTCCATCTGATGCGAACCAGTACCTCGCTGATGGCGATTTTATCAAGCAATTGAACGATCAGCAAAACACCAAGTTGGAAACACTGGAGCGGCTCAAGCAGTCGCTTGTCGACAGTCGTCCAGTGACGTTTGACGAGTGCATTTTGTGGGCGAGGCTTAAGTTTGAAGATTTGTTCAGCAACCAGATCAAGCAGCTTTTGTACAACTTCCCGTTGGACCAAGTGACGACCTCAGGCACTGCGTTCTGGTCAGGACCAAAGCGTCCACCAACACCTGTCCAATTCAGTGTGAGCGATCCGCTTCACGTTGACTTCGTCATGGCAGTGGCGAACGCGCGTGCCAAGGTCTATGGGCTCACTGGCCACCAAGAGAGAGCAGACTTTGAAGAAGCGTTGGGCCGCATTGCGGTGCCCGCGTTTGTGCCACGAGATGGCGTCAAGATCGCCGCGTCGGAGGCCGAGATAAAAGAGGACACGCCACGCATGAACAGCGATGAGCAATCCACCTTTATCCTCAGTCAACTTCCAACGCCTGCGTCTTTGGAAGGCTACCGTATGGGACCAATCGAGTTTGATAAGGACGATGACTCGCACATGGAAGTGATCGTGGCGACCTCGAACTTGCGAGCGCGCAACTACAAGATCCAAGAGGCGGATATGCACCGTTCTCGCTTCATCGCGGGAAAGATTATCCCAGCCATCGCCACGACCACTGCATTGGTCACTGGCTTGGTATGTTTCGAGTTCTTGAAAGTTTTCCAAGACAAGCCACTTGACAACTACAAGAACGGGTTTGTCAACCTCGCGCTGCCATTATTTACGTTCTCGGAACCGATCGCACCAAAGACAACGGCCGCTGTTGTCAAGGGCGAAGACTACAAGTGGACCGCGTGGGATCGTCTGGATATGGATATTGGCGACGTGACGTTGCGCGAGTTCTTGGACCATTTCAGCGCCAAGTACGACTGTGAAGTCTCGATGCTTTCGTATGGCGCGACGATCCTCTACGCGATGTACTCTCAAAAATCCCGCTCCAAGGAGCGCATGATGATGAAAATGACCAAGCTTGTGGAGACCGTGACAAAGAAACCGGTGGACCCACAGCTCAAGTATTTCATCCTCGAAGTCTGCGCGACCGACGCCGACGATGAAGATCTGGAGCTGCCGTACATTCGCTTCCGCAAGTAAACCAGTGAATACCACAGCATAGCCATAGCGGTATTCGTACTTTCATTTGTTTGACGAATCGAACTCTTTTGACTTCAATAAAGAACCACACATCCAACAATGCGCATCAAAAGATTTTCATCTTGGTTGTCTGGTTTTGTACCCATTTGATGGGGATTTCCGTTACCGGTTACATACCGGTATTGATGTCCCAAAATGATCAAGAAAAAAAATCAAATTGAAAAAGAAGCAAACGATGGCGGTGAATATTGAGTTCAAGCACCAAAGCAAGCGCGTCGCTGTGACCCCCGGCATGACACTGGTATCTATCTATCCAGCCTTCTTCACCCCCTACTGTGTACCATATCGCTTTTGTTTTAATGCTGGTCTCTCTTCTTGTAATCAAATGGTACAAGTTCCAAGTCGTCGATGCCTGCCGAACACATTTCGGGTTGGATGCCTCGGAGCAGTACGAACTGACCCATCGAGGCAACGTCATCGATCTGTCGATCCCATTTCGACTCACAGGCGTGTCAAACAACGCGTCGCTTGAGCTTCGTGTGGCGGCAACCACCACCACTGGTGGTGGCGGCGACAGCAACAACAACGCCCAACAAGTGCGCGTCGCCGTGCAATCGCTTGATGGGAAACGCGTGCAGCAGTCGTTTGCAAGTGACACGACGATTGAACAGATGCTCACGGTTTGCAAGCAATTGCCCTTGGCGGTGGACGGACAACCGGTGAGCTGACCAGCATATGTAGCGCTGCCTACATCTAACGGAAACGGATATTAATGTGACTGGTCCCGAAACTTGCGCAGTTCTCGCTCACGTACATGCAACGCGAGATTTTGTTTGACGCATTCGCATCGACGACGTTGAAAAGTGCGTGAATGATTGTGCGATGTGTGTGCATGTGGCCTGATGATCTGATGCGCGACTGTGCTGTGTGTTGTGTTAGACTTGGGGCTCGTGAGCGGATCGGCGATGTTTCGTATGCAGCGTTCCAGTTCCAGTTCTGTCGCTACCACCGCTCCAGTGGAGCGTGCACCAGCTTCTACTGCACCAACTGTGGCACCACCACGGTCGGTCTCCTTCGCAGCGCCACCCACAGCGCCAGTTGACATGGAAGTTGAAGACGAGGAAACAAAGCAAAGCGAGCCGCCATCGACAACTCGCCAGCCACAACAATCAGCTTCTTCTGTTGTGTCTCCGCCATCTACCTTGCCTGCATCTTCGAGAGATACGGACGTGGAAATGAGCGCTGCGGATGATCATCAGCCTCCACCAGCAGCAACACCAGCGCCAGCAGCCAGCGTGATGAGCTCGTACGATGCGCTGCAGTTGCTTCGCGATAGCTGCTTTGATACAGTCTCCCGTGTAGCGATCACGACGCTTCTCAAAATCGTCACCAACATTCTGTCGTACCCAGGTACAGTTCTACACTTCCTTGGCTGGGACGTTCCAGAAGGAGAGAGACAACTCACTTTCTTCTTGTTGTTTGTGCTGTATAGAAAATGACAAAATGCGTGCGATCCGTGTCACCAATGCGGCTTTCCACCGCAACGTTGGGCAACATCAAGGCGGTTTGGAGTTCTTAACATCGCTGGGCTTTACACTCGACCAAGAAACGCAAACCCTGGCGCTGCTTGTACCGTCCAAGCCTTTGCTCACCAAGGCTGTGAAGCTGCTCAATGTGGAAGCCGATGATCTTGGCATCGCGGCCTCAGAGCTGCCCCAAGTCGTGCAACCCGTGGTGGTCACCCAAGAGTTTGACGCGTTCAAGTCGGTGATCACACGTATGCAAGCGCAGCCGCGTGGGCCCAGCGCCACGGAAGTGCAAGTCGATACGCTCAAGGCCAAACAAGACGCACTGATGCAGCAAATCGTCAAGCCTCCACGCAACACGACAGTCCAGTTCCCTGGCCAAGCCATGGCTGCTTCGTCCATGACGGCGACGAGTGATCATGATGACGATGGCGTGCCAGTGGAGAATACACGAAGTGACGCGTCACTGGTGATCGCAAGTATGAAAGCGAGACGCGTCGAGATGGAGAAGGCGCAGGTACTGAGGGAGCGATATCTGGTATGACGGTACACTGGATTCTGGATACTTAACGCACCAGTGACGATGATTGAACAGAACTTCCGAACGCAAGCGATGCGCGATTTGGACGAACTCAAGCGCAAAAAAGTGTTCCAGCAAGCGCTTCTTCGTGTGCAATTTCCTGACCGCGGTACGCTGAAGTTTTATATGAATTTCTGTACGTGGAAGGTGCAGCGTCTCACCACTGACTGGTGTGTTGATGTTTGGATGGATCTACCAGTTATCTTGCAAGCCGCTTTCCATCCGACCGAGACCATCGCCGACGTCATGGCTCACATCCACGACTGCCTGGCCACGACTCATGCGACGGCGTCATCGTTTTACCTTTACGTGTCTCCGCCGCTTCAAAAACTGGCGCCAGAGAAAACGCTCGCTGACCTTGGGCTTGTCCCGGCTGCTCATACGTACCTTTCATGGATCACCCCTCCTGCTTCTCCAATTTCTGAGACGGCGGCCACAGCAACAGCACCAACTCTGAGTGGCTGGTACTTGCGTCAAGACTTGGTGACACCAGACCACGCAGAGGCCAAGCAGACAAAGGGCACCACCAGTAGCAGCAGCGCGATGGCTGCCGCCTACCCAAACTCGATCGCTCTCGGTACGCCACCTACAGAACCCGCTGCTCCTTGCTATCTGAATGATATTAATACACTCGAGTGTTCTCTTGTTTGACAACAGATGAATCAGCTGCCAAGGCCGCTCAAGCCGCTGCAGCCTCTGCGGCGCTCAAGCGCACAGCAGCAGGAGAGTCCAAGATCACCACTGCCAAGTCAAGTGGGAAGAAACCCGCGTGGTTTAAACTTTAGAAAACAAGGAATGTACTACCAGTGAGGAGAAGGACCAACAGCATATCACTGGACCAAGAGCGATCACGATGTGTCGAGTTCTTGCCAACAAATCATCAAGAACAAGACCTTTTTTTATTCACTTAATTTTTTTTTTTTAATTTTGTTTGTTTTGTTTGGTTTGGTTCTCAGCCCACTTTATTCTTCCTCCTTTGTCACCGCCGCCACTGCCACTTGCGCTGGACGCGCGACAACTTTCAATCGCACACCAGTGGCTTCTCCTTTTCCTTCTCTTCCAACTTCATCCGTGCTCACAGTCGAAGCTGCCGAGTCTTCTCCATCTTCTTTATCTTCTTCCGACTTGACACCAGTGGTAGTGCGATTACCAGCAGCAGTGCTACTCCTTTGATTGTCCCTCATTTTCGCGTCCATTCTCTTGTCCACCAACTCGCGTCGCGCCAAGAAATCAAAACCTTGCTCAGCATTGCGTTTCAAAAACACGTGGTTCAGCTTGGCCCACGCCAGTTCTCGCGCCGCGGGGCCCGTGCGTGCGATGGTGCGCGCAATGGGCGCGGTCAAACTTAAGCGACGCGCCATTTCTTTTTCGTCTTTTTTTTGGTTCATTTTTTCTTGTTGCATTGCACGTTTCATTTTTTTGGCTTTTTCCTTTTTGGTCATTTTTTTGTCATCGTCTTCTTGGTGATCTGTAACCACTAATTTGCCTGGCGCCATGGTGCCACGGCAGTTTTTGGCCTTGCAAAAGCACCGCCACTCGAGCGCTTGGCTGGTATGGAACTGGTAGTCGTACGTGAGCTCTTCACCGGCAGCGATCTCTTTGATCGCGGTGATCGCGATCCGGTTCACGCCCCTCACGTTCCACTTGAGCAAGCGGCAGTTTGGGTCACACGAGTGGTTGATGAACCGGGACACGGATCCTTTATGGCGCGCGTCAATGTACACACCTTTGCTGAGCTCCATGATGTACATATTCTTATCCTGTGGGTGGAGCCGGGCATGGTCATTGAGCCGTTTGTCTTTTTCTTCCTCGTTGATCACTTCCCCAACGTATTCAATGACCAATTGGCCTGGCTTGACGTGTTCTTTGACTTTTAACCCCCATCCTTTTTCAGTGGAATAAAAGCGGTCAAATTGTGGATAAATGCGCTGATGGAGCGCGCGGTTGCCACATTCTTCACCAAGGAGACAGTTGTTTTCCTTTTCTCTTCTTTCCACCGCCTTGAGTGGGACGGCGGCGCCGTCCATGGGCGCTGGCCCAAAGCACTCGGTGAAGCTCAGCCGGTTGATACAGTCATCGCCACACGACGTCTTGCAGACACACAACGGCACATCTTCTAAGGACTCTTTTTGTTGCTTGAACGTATAGATATTGCGCACAAGCTTGCGGAAAGTCGGTGGCTCCTTTTTCACTTGGTCCATCAAGCTCAATTGTAACCGGAAATGGTGGCAATCGTCCAAATCGTGTTCAAGGGGCTCGTTTTTGGGCAAAAACAACACCGGCAGCCGCAAATTGAAATCCACGACCACGCTATCGAAATTGCGGTCCACAAGGTACTGCGGTGGGATGCGTGGCAGTTTGTCGTCGCTGTGGCGGTAACAGAGCAAGCCCAGGTTGTTGTACCGCGCACTGGGCGGCACACAGTGCGGGTGGTAGGCCTCGGGACACTTGAGACACTGCATGAGCTCGGCCTTCTTGGTGTTTTCACACACAGCACACACATGGCGAGGGCACCGGAACGAGCTCAAACTCTCTGGCTGGTCGTCGTCGTCGTCACCCTCTTCCGGCTCGACAGAAGCGGCGTCCCCACCACCAGTAGAGGCAGCGCCAGACGCCTTGTCTGCTTTGGTGGAAGTAGTCTTGGCGCCGCGACCAAGCCTGCGAAAGTGTTTGTTGGTGGTGTCGACACATTTCTGATGGTAAAACTTGCCACACGTGGCGATGCTGCAACGGAAGACGCCTCCCTTTTCACCAATCGTGCAGTTGCGGCCACACTGGAAACACTGCTGTTCATTTGTGCGGCACTGTTCACACAGCCACGTCTCTTCGTCGGGCACTTGGTCAATGCCGATGCATGAGAAATGGTACGACGTCAGACAGCCTCCGTCACACATGACCATATCAGTGAGCGCGTCGTCTTCGTACTCGCCACACGCGCCACACAAATTGTCTTGTTGCACTTCCCGCGCGTGTTCTTCAGCCGTTTTTTTGGGAGTCGTGGACTCGGAAGGCTTCTTGCGCACAATCGCTGCACCTTCCGTGATGATCCGCTTCGTGAGGCGCCGGCCAGAGCGTGACGCACCGGCGTCGATGAATGACGCAAGCTCATCCTCTGTACCGGTACTTTCAGGTGTCTTATTCGCTGCGGGTTTGCCATTACCAGCAGCCATGGCTGCGGTGTATCGATCCAACAATGCTTGCGCTTTCTTCTCCCGCCCAAGTCGGTACTTTTCCTTCTTGTCATCCAGCACTTTCCAACCGGAAGCAGCCATTTCGCCTCGTGGCGCGATCCTGTACAGACCCGTCAACGTGATATCTTCATCGGATTTTTTATTCCAGCCCATGAAATGCACACGGAATTTTGTTTCATCCTTGACTTCAATTTTGGCAGGCAGCCAAAATTTGGTGCGCACACAGTACACGTCCACTTCTTCGCCTTGTTTGATGGTCTTGTGGAACGCACCACGCTCTTCAGACACGGAGGTGTCGAGCTGCTCCGGCTGCTCGCGCGAAGCGGTCGTGTCCGGCTCGCTTTCTGTCTGGTCGTTGTCGCTCTCCATGACGACATCACCATCGTCACTACCATGATCATTGTCGCTTTGGCTCTCCTGCACGAGCTCGCTGCTGCTGCTGCTGTTTCCTGTGTCGTCATTTGCATCGCTCTCTGCCGTTTTTTGTTTCTTGGCGGCGCCATTTTGCGCACTCACGACAGATGCGATGCGCTTCTTTCCTGCATCCACTGCCTGCTCGTGAAGTGGCTCCTCCGCGCGCTTGCAGGCTGCCGCTTCTTGCGTATCTTGCGTCGAGACGTCCATGGGCGCAGTCTCCGCCTCGGGTTCTCTGAGCGTTCGCTGCCGCTGTGTCATTGGCGCCATTTGGACGTTCGGCAGCTCGGTCCAAGGATCAGTTTTCCCGCGCCACCAACACAGCACACAAAAAAAACCTCGCCCGATCAGATCTGGTAAACCCTTATGTTGCGTTATCGTGACATAAACCTGCAGACTGAATGTTGCAGTCTCCAACAAAAAAGAAGCCTGCCAAGAAGAACTTCCCATTAAAATGGCGGACAAGACGACCAAGAAGCCAGCGGCCACGCCAAAGGCTGCCAAGAAAGCCGCGGCGCCAAAGAAGACCGCTGCGGCTGCGGCCGGTGGCGAATCGGGCCCATCGTACTTTGACTTGATCGTTGAGGCCATCACGACGCTCAAGGAGCGCAACGGTTCGTCGCGTCAGGCGATCCAGAAGTACGTCGAGAACAAGAAGGACAACTACGCGAGCCACTTCTTGAAT
>JAADWJ010000277.1:0-27303 GCA_023336165.1 Pythium monospermum
AAAAAAAAAAAAAAAAGCCATGGCAAAAACAACCTGGTGACTGACGCTTGTAAACAACGGCTCGTTTGGTTTTTTTTTTTTTTTCTCCATGTATTTTGTATGTATACAGCATATATTTTTTTTACAGCAAGATGAACTTGAGGCTGAGTTGTTTGCTTCCCTTGGGCTTGGCATCCAACGCGCCATGCGGGTCGACGCCCAGCTCACAAAGCGGCGTGATGATCGCATTCTTCAAGAGCCGCGACGTGGACGCCGCATCCCCCAGCAGCTGCATGAACGCGACGACCAAGTCGACGCTGAATTCAAACTTGGCCACTTTGGAGCGTTCGTTAAAGTGGAAAACCATTGAAAAAGTCGGATAAATCTCATGGCCCACGACTTTGGAGTTCAGTTCTTCGTCTTCAATGATATGCGGGTACAGCAGCATCACGGTATCTCGTGAGATCCGCAGATGCAGTCTGCCTGACACGTGGATGACCGCGGACGGCGGTGTTGCTAGGACGCCGCCGCCACAGTACGACCCATGGTTGATCACCTCGGTCGAATCGACTTGGATCTCAAACACCGTGTGGTAGGAAGTGTACCGCTTGAGCTGAAGTATTAACGCGTCGACGCCGTGGCGCGTGGCGCCTTGGGAAACCACGTTTTCGTCCATCGCGAACCGCAAGAACCGCTCTTGGATATCGCCAATATCCACCGAGTGCAACGCAAATCCATGGCGGAAAAAGTGGATAAAGTGTTCCACGACCATCGCCGGCCGGTTGTCAATGATGAATCCTCCATTTCCTCCTCCTCGTTGACTGCTTGTTGCGGTTGCAGCTGCGGCGACTGCGGCGGCACGCGCAGTTCCTTCGTGGTCAAAACGAGCCAAAAAGCGGTGGTACCCTTCCAGTTCTTGGATATCATCCGTGGTCTTTTCCGCGTCCATCGACAAGTTCGTGATCATGCCGCGCTGCCGCGCGCGGTACCTCCGCTGGTTGAGCTTGCACTGCATTTTCCGTCGGATTTTGCGCTCTTCTTCATCGTGGATCAGCTTTTTGCGTCCGCGTTTGCGCTTCACTGGTTGGTCAGCTGATGGTTCAAGCGTCTCTGGGTTTGAACCAGCCGCAGCTGAAGCCACCATCGCTGGTTTGCCTTCAATGCCGTCTTCGTCTTCAACGGCGTTATGACCATCCTTCTCCTTCTTCCCAGCTTTGGAAACCCGCTTCGTCGTCGCGGGCTTCCCGTCCTTGGGTGCGGTACCAGGAGGCAGTGGGACGACGCGCTTCCGCTTCCCAGGTGCACCCGTGGGCTGCCCATCCAACGCCAAGGTCCCCACCGTCGCGACACTCCCTGGCACAGGCCGTGGCGCCAACATCATTTTCTTCTCTTTCGTCACGCTTGAAGTGGCCGTGCACGTGGTTACAACCACCTCACACGTTTCCACAGACGCTGGACGCTGGAATCCAGACACCACGTCTGGATGGAACACACACAACTTGTTCTATCGCACGCGAGGAGGTGCTCTGAGGAGAACAGCACTGCTTCGCTTCACTCCGTGTGTGGACGGACGGAGCGAAAAGGTTCTCTGTTCTGTGTGTTTGTGCTGGCTGACTCAACCAACACCGAATGCGAAATGCATCTGTTCTTGATCACCTAACGATACCTCATTGGACAGAAACATGATGACACGCTTTGGATTGGACGAATTCATTTCATTTGGTGGTGCTCATCCCCTTCCCCTCCCCCCCTCCGTTTCGCATTAACTTTCGAGCTGTTTTCTGTGCAGCAATACATAGAGCAAAAAACTTGCTGGAACAACGGAGGAGGCGACTCGTCGAGCGACTGTCATGTTCCGAGGTCAAGTGGGGAATCAATAATTATGCTCCAATCACCATTTGGGTGAACCCATTCATGCAAGCTGCAGTTTATAATACTGTAAGCAGTATTAAACACAGTTCAGTAATATTGCATCATACATTTACTGTATCACACTGCACAAGAGCGCTGTGCGGGTGACTCACTCCCTGTCCGTTAGCAGCCCTGCATGCATTGTTCACAGTCGCGGTGGTACGTAAAACTTCAGAAACGAATTGCGGGTGGATGTTGACGGGATGAGACGATCCTGCAATCATTTCCACAACTATGATCTTGTATTTTGTATGTGACTACTTTCGTAAATCTTTCATTCCACTAAACAAGTGGAGAAATCACATTAGCTTAGCTTCTTAGGATACGAATTAGTCAATCAACAGAATGCAAATCTTCAACGAAAAATCAAAACAAAAATGGAGCTGCTTATCTGGCATGAAGCGCTCGGCTCGGACGACGAGCAGGCAACGGAAGAGGAGCTACAGGCGCGGTTGCTGTACGCCCATATTGAAGGAGACGGTGGCAACGGTCGTTCAGCGCAAACCGCGCAACCCGGATCGTCGTGGACAATGGCTTCGCTGCAGTTCATGCAGGCGCTGGTCACGTTCACGCGAATGATACGGCGCCAACAACATCAGACTGAAGCGCATGCATCCAGCAAGGGCGCGAACTGGATCAGTGTCGCGCTGTCGAAGCGTCGGTTCTTTATCAGAGAAGTGGAGCCTCAGATCTACATGGCATTGGTACTAATGAGCTCGTCTTTTTTTTTCTCGTGCTTGTATTGGTAATACTGCACTGACGTCTCGACCCGGATACTTTTTTTTTGCAGGGTACTCAAACAGCAGAAATTTGTGGGAGTGATACTCGCGTGGTCCACCAAGCGGCGCTTCATCATATCTACGAGATGTTCCGGGTCTTCCACGGGCGCCTCGACCACCAGCTACGGCAGCTTCCACTTCCTACCGTACAAATCACGGGCACATTCCATGACGGCATGGAGCTTCTGCACCACATCGCAAGTCTTCGCAAGCGATTGCGCAAGTGCGGTATTGAGATGGAACTGCAAGATCATGAGAAGCTACAGCCGCCTGACAGAGCAGCGGACAACACGCAGAGCCGCTTGAAGAAAGAAGTGGCCAAGATCCAAGAAGAACTGGCCATTTTGGATCCCATCTTGCCAAACTTGCTACTGCGGAAGCGATGCGAATCGTTCTTCCCCACGCTACTGCATGTGATGGAAGTATCCAGGCTGAATGCTTTCCATGACGCCCAGGGCGTGAGCTATTCGCACATAGACGAGCCCACGTTCTTGTCTCTCCAGTCACGGATCAACAGCTTCCGTAGCGAGTTGCAAGATATGTTCCAAGGCGATGGGGATATCGCGGTCTTCTTCAAAGGCAATTTGCTTTGGCAAACGTTCCACGACCAGACGACTTTCCATCGTGTACTGCAGTTTTTGCAGTTCCGCGAGCAAGACGGCATAGACATTATCATGGCTACTACTTCTACCACTACACAGCCAGACACTTCTGTATCAGTATCATCAGATGACTCGCTGTGGATGCAAGTCAAGTACGACGACGCGTTCTCTCCCGTGTGGGCGAGCAAGACCACGTACGCCGAGTGGGCGGTCGTGAACCATATCGCTCCACAGCCGCGGCGAGGCGGCGCACGCACACTCCACAAGCAATCGTCCAGCTCCTTGGCGGAACTGGCAGCTTCCGCAGCAAGCGCAACAGCCGCTGCAACGATGATGTCTTCGGATGGGTCGGCGCCAAGCAAAGTCGCCATCGCCGAACAGATCTTGATCCGCCGTGGCCAACGGTATCGCTCCGACGCGCCTGTGTATCGAAATCGAGGCTTTCTCACCCACAGTGGGTACTTCCTGCCAGGCTGGGAGCTCGCAAAGAGCAACAGCCAAGAAACCGCGTGGGCGCCCAGCGTTTTCGCACCCACATCGAATTCTGAGGCGGCGACAGGGGCAGCACGCAGCAGAGCGTTGGTGTGGCATGAACGCGATGTCACCATACTGGTGCTGGTCAAGCAGACGCCAGAGCCAGCCGCGATCTTCCGGCAGATGGAGCGCATGGAGGATTGCCTCGAGAAACTCCATGTCGCGAGTCTCTTCACTGGTGGCACCACGGCGCATGCCACTACGAGTAACCGCGAGCATGGAAGCCGAGAGATGTCGTCATCGTCATCATCATCTCCGTACGTTTTCTTGAACCGCTTGACTGGTGCGTTTCAAGCAAATCAGATCCCACGGCTCATCAAGACCAAAGAGGAGGATCTGTTCCCACGGCCGGCTGCCATGTTGGCGCACTATTTCCCACCCATGGCGCTTCAGCTGATGAATGATTCACATGCAGCGCTCCACAGGTACGAGTTTCCCTTGCCATATATACAGTACCATAGTAGATTTTCTTTTCGTCGTGCTGTGCTCACCTCTTTATGTGTGGACTGCTCAGTGACCCAGAGAGCCGCGAAGTCCGCGTCAAGACGGTCCACGACGGCTGGCTCATCGCGCGCCGCTCAGCTGCTTGCCATCGCGAACTGTACGCGTTCTTTGACACCAAGATAGCGTCGATTTCGGATGCAGAAGGTGCGTTGTGGCTGGCTGGCTGCTGTGTATCCATGCCAATGTTGCTGACGGGGTTGCGTTGTCACATGTCGCAGACGCGTGCCAAGATTTGGATCGGATTCAGTTTTCCAACATATTTTTATAACGGCTATACCTGTTCATAACAACGATTTTGCATCTTACACCTCTATAAACAGATCCTCAATTTGCCAAACCAAAACCAATGTCGACTGTTTCAAGTACGTGACAACCTCTATGAATACATTATTGATCATATCAGATGTACATATCAAAATATCATTTTACAGCGTATTTTTTGGACCTCTTCACCTGTCATCACCACCGCAGTCGTCCACCACCTTTCGTCCAGCGTCAGCGACACCAACAGCCCTCTCTCTCCCTTGGGTCCCCTGCCCTTCGTCCAGAGCCCAGCAACGAAGCAGCCAGTAACCATGGGCAAGATCATTGACTCGATCCTCACGGCCTACGGCGACGCCGAGTCATCGCGCCCGACCATTTCGTTCGAGTTTTTCCCGGCGAAGACCGACGATGGTGTTTTCAACTTGCTGAACCGCGTGGAAGAAATGGGCTTTTCGCTGCGGCCTACGTTTGTGACACTGACGTGGCGGTCGGCGTTCAAAGACGAAAAGCTCTGGCTACGCATTGGTGCGCATATCCAGAAAGAATTCCAACTGGATGTGCTCTTGCATCTCACGTGCCATTTGCCACGCGAGGAGATCAAAGACGTGTTGCGCAATGCGCGCGCCGCCGGCATCCGCAACATCTTGGCGCTGCGAGGCGACCCGCCCATCGGAGCAGACCGCTGGAAGCCCATCGTCAATGGACTGAACAACGCGGTGGATCTGATCCGCTTGATCCGTGAAGAACATGGCGATTTCTTTTGTATCGCTTGTGCGGGCTACCCAGAAGTCCACACGGAATCATGGAACCACCCAGACTTGCCGCCATCCAACCAGTCGCGTGTCTTGGACCTGGAACGGCTCAAACTGAAACAAGACGCCGGTGCGGATTTCATCATCACGCAATTCTTTTTTGACACGGACAATTTATTGCAATGGGTCAAAGACTGTCGCGAGTATGGTATTCATATCCCCATTTTGCCTGGCTATTTGCCCATCCAAAACTACAATTCTTTTTTGAAATTCACCAGTTGGTGTAAGACAAAAGTGCCTCGTGAAGTGGTTTTGGCACTGGAGAAAATCAAAAACGATGACGCCGCGGTCAAGAAATATGGCACCGAGCTGGCCATCCAGACTTGCAAACGCATCCAGGACGCTGGCATCAAGTCGCTTCATTTTTACACCATGAACTTGGCGTCCACAGTGACGCAAGTGCTGGAAGGACTGGACTTGATCCCTACCCGTAACCAGCGGGATTTGCCGTGGCAGTCGACGCTGCGCCGCACCAATAGCAACGGCAAGGAGACGGAGCAAGTGCGGCCCATTTTCTGGTCCAACCGACAAGCCAGCTACATTGCACGCACGTCGGAATGGGACGATTTCCCAAATGGCCGCTGGGGCGACCGCACCAGTCCAGCGTATGGCGATTTGTCCGAGTATTACTTGGCGTTTAAGCGCCCCAAGGTGAACCGCAAGCAGCTCTGGGGCGTGCCGCAAAGCCACGAGGATGTGTGGAACGTCTTTGCCAAGTTTATCGACGGCACAGTCAAGCAATTGCCCTGGTGTGAGCAGACGCTGTCGTCCGAGAGCCTCGTGATCAAAGAAAACTTGAAATGGGTCAACGCCCACGGGTTCTTGACCATCAACAGCCAGCCGCGTGTGAACGGCGCGCCATCGAGTGACCCGTCAGTTGGGTGGGGTGCTGAAAATGGGTTTGTATTCCAAAAGGCCTATTTGGAATTTTTCGTGTCCCCACGGCTTTTGGAAAAATTGCTGGACGAAATCCAGCAATACCCTCAGCTTTCTTTCCACGCGATGAACTTGGCAGGTAAAGAGCATACCAACACGCCACCCCACAGTGTGACTGCAGTCACGTGGGGCGTCTTCCCAGGCCAAGAGATCGTGCAGCCCACGGTCGTGGACTCGGACAGCTTTGCGGCGTGGAAAAACGAAGCCTTTGAACTATGGCAAACGCAATGGGCCAGTGCGTATGACCCACAATCGCCATCGTTCCAAGTGATCCAAGACATTTACAATTCGTATTTCTTGGTGAATATCGTGGATAACGAGTACACGAGTGAAGAAAGTGACATTTTCAGCATTTTTACGCGTATTATTACGCAAGATATGGATAAAGGCGATTTACGCGACCGCGTTTTGGAATTAGAAACCAAAAATGAAAAACTCCATGAAACCATCGCGAAATTTCAAAGTATCCAAGACGAAATGAGCAAAGAATTGGTGGATGTGCATGCCCAGTTGAGCGGCTCGCGTGACGAAAACCAAATTCTCAAGATGCAATTGCGTCAGCTGCAAGCGCAAATCGCATTGTCCACGTTGTGAAAGCGTGAGAGAGAGAGAGAGAGAGACGGAGGGCCAGTACTGTAGAGGCATGCATCCCAATGGTTCGAGCCTACTTTTTCATCCTCCCTGTGTGCTCCTTTTGTGAGAAACAGGCAAGATGGGTGGCGTTACCCGACATCGGATGTGTGGAGAACGAGATGAGAAGAGAAGAAAGAGTGTTCTTGCCCCGAAACCGTAAATAAATGAAGTGATAAAATGAAGAAAAAATGAGAAAAAAATATTCCAATACAATACGACTATCCACTGGATACCCAAGTGAGCGTCCCACGCCGAGCGACTTCCCTCGATCCACGTTTCGTACTTGAAGTCGCTCAGTGTTGGAGTCAATTGCTGGGTGGTACTTAGAGAGATAGGTTCATGGCAGAACGAGCCACAAATGCGTGTTCTTAGACTTGGAAACGGCGCTCTTTCGTTTTGATCTCCGCCAAGTTGGCTGGGCGTGTTCGTCGTTCTGCTGCACGAGTCGTTGTTGCTGAGGGCCATTGGCAATGCGACTGACAGCGTGTGTTGCAGTCGTCTCTCCTGGCCCATCACAGATGATGATCTCTCTACCAACGGGCCCCAGTCCTGGATACTCAACCAGCACTTTCTCCATAGCCACAAAGAAGCGGGGGTGTGACTGCAGTGTATTCTCATCAGGTCGAGAAAACAAATCAGTTGACACCCAGAGTGTTAAGACCCACTTCATCTTGTCCGTATCTGCAGGTTGGTTCAGATTGATGTGGACCACACCTAAGACGTAAAAAAAAGTCAGTTTTGACTGATTTTTTGTCTTGACCGCCATCGAGTGTCGCGCCCAACGAGACGGCAGCATTTGCGAAGAAGAATCCCCCTCAAGCATCCACAACACCTCACCTCTCTCCCCTGTACGTGGCGTGTGCGTCGAAACATCAGCCCAATAGATCGCATCCAACTTGTCAAGTGGGAACTATGAGCATGAGCATGCAGACAATGGAGAACGTACCGACCCTGGTGGCGTGGATGATCAGTGGGTCAAATCTGCAAAAGGAACAGGGAGCCTTTTTCGTGGGCTACCTCGCCAGCGACAACGAGCCTAATTGCGCGGTCATCGCGCGTGCTGGTGCTATCGCTCCATTGGTTGAGCTCATTTCTTCAGGAACCAACGAGCACAAAGCGCGCGCCGCGATGGCATTGGCCAACCTCACGACCGACAACGCTGCTAATCGTATGTTCGTTGCGAGTGAAGGCGGCATTTCTCCTTTGGTGCAGCTTGTGTCATCAGGAACCGACAAACAGAAGGAGTACGCAGCGAGGCCTTGAGCAATCTCGTCATCGACAATGACGCGAATCGCAAGGCGATCGCGAGCGCTGGCGGTATCGCTCCACTGATCAAACTTGCGTCGACGGGTTCCAGCCAACAAAAAGAGTGCGCAGTCATGGCCTTGGTCGACCTCGCCACCAACAAAGCTATTTCCGTGGCCATTGTGGGTGAAGGCGGTATTGCTCCGTTGATTGAGCTGGTGTCGTCGGGAACCAACGAGCAGAAGTGGTACGCGGCGTGGAGTTTGGAGACCATCGCCTGCAATGAAGATCATGCTATGGCCATTGCGAGAGAAGGTGGCATCCCTCCATTGGTTCAACTTGTGTGTAGCGGCACCGACGAGCACAAAGAGAATGCAGCTCGTGCCTTGGGCAACCTCGCCAACAATGAAGATCTGCGCATCACCATCAACAGAGCAGGTGGAGTCGCCCCATTGGTTGAGCTGATGGCCTCAGGAACCAACGAGCACAAAGAGAATGCAGCTCGTGCCTTGGGTAACCTCACGTTTATGAATGAAGCAAATGGCGTTGCCATCGCAAGCGCCGGCGGTATCGCTCCATTAATCAAGCTGGTGTCCAGTGGGACAAGAATGCAGAAAGAGCACGCTGCGTTCGCCATCAGTAATATTTCAATGAACAACTACGCGAATTCCAAGGCGATTATGAGTGCAGGTGGCATTGCCCCATTGGTTGAGCTCATGGCTTCGGGAACCAACAAGCAGAAGGAGTACGCAACGTTGACTGTGTGCAACCTCGCCAACAAGAGTGCTGCTAATCGTGCGGCTATCATAAGAGCAGGCGCGATCGCTCCATTGGTTGAGCTGATTTCCAGCGGAACGGACGCACAGAAAGACCACGCAGCGTCTGCCATGGACAACCTTGCCGCGGATACCGACGTCAATCACATGGTCGTGTTGAGTGCAGGTGACATCGTCCCATTGATTGGGTTGGTTTCCATCGGAACCGACAAGCACAAAAAATACGCAGCGCATGCATTGATGTACCTTGCCTCTTCCAACGACTCCAATCGCGTCGCCATCGCGAGTGCGGGTGCCATTTCTCCATTAATTGCGCTGACTCGCACCGGAGCTACAGTGTCACGGAAGCACACCGAAACACTTCAATTCGCTGTGGTGACTTTGTGCCACCTTGTGGATGGCAATGCGACAAACCAAGAAACTGCTCGAACCGCCGATGCCGTCGCATCTTTGCGAGAGCTACTCAACCGATCCAATTTGGAGGTAAACGATCATCTCCGTCTCAGCATCCTTCTGCTCTTGGGTCTAGTTGATGTGGGCGACAATAGTCTTGTCGCGATGATTTGAGTGTCGCCATTGCCGACTGAAGCAAGTTCTCAGCCAACAAAACGATCTGAAAAGCCAGATCAATAGAGTGATAGCGAATCAATCGAACGCAAAGGACAGCCTAACATTAGAAGAATTTGCAAAGTTAAGTGTGGATGATCCAAGTATCTCAACGAAGCCTGAGTATAGTTCTATAGACGGGGTGCATCACTGCGGGAGATGTAATAAGCAATATGAGTACCTGAAGCCACTGCTTGCTCATATCAAACGTGGTATCTGTGTGAATGCGCCTGAGTCTCAATGTTCAAAGTGTTTAAGGAAATTTGTATCTGAGGTGCGATTACCAACTACTATTATTTGTAAGATCCTTTCCCATATATAAAAATCCATTAGTAGTCGTTGCAGTCATCGTAGAGTCAAAAATACAATAACTGGAGTATTAGCTAATGCAGTGGCTGATGCTGTATTAGAAATCATAAGAGCACCATTTACTTCAACTCGATGCTGAGAACTAGGATGCTTATGCTTGGCGCAGTGCGTCTGGTTTTTGCTCGTGAGTCCGTATGACGGTTGAGTGTCGCAGCCTTCCACCATGCATTGCTTGTTCACGACATTTATCATATTAATTAAATTTGACTTTCCAAATGATACAGTTCCTACATTATTATGGAAAACATATCGCTATTACTAGAGGATCCTACGAATGGTGTCCTACAGGAGAAACCAAGGGCACCATTATCATTCACGATCCACTCCAGACCCTGAGATATTGTATTAGTACCTACTCGATAGAATCCCATCGAGGATGAATTGAAGTAGTTTGAATTTTTTAAAGTCCAGTCAACATAGCTTGCAGTATTACCAATAAGTAGTCTTAGATACAATCCACTCGTTGTAGCAAGAGTACCTGTATCTAATTGCATGTACGTACCAAAGGGTTGTCTAAAGTCCCAATTGGCTGTTCCCTGGAACTGAATCATGTTCTGACATAAATTAAGCATTGTATATAAGCGAAGTTGCTATTGCAACTATTTTTTTATGCTAGTGAGTGAGGCAAAAAAAGAGTCTATTACGTGGTGGTACTGATTTGGTTGCGTTTGGTTTGGGTGTGTTGGGGTGGTTGTGGATTCGGTCGGATCGAGTTTGGAAATCATGGATGCGTTTGGAAATCATGGATGCGAAATCAAATTTCGGAAATCGGAAATCGGAAACTGAAAATCAAAAATCGAAATCGGGAAATCAGATCTGGAAAGGCGAAAGCTATCCGCAGAGGTGTACCTTTAATCGCGAGCGATATGCGGGCTTTACAACACGCCACATCACACTGAGCAGTCCACGCGATCCGGGTATGAGTTGCTGCATTGTGTTCAGTGCAATATGTACCCTCAGATTTCACAATTTTTCCAATTGACACCAGAGGCAAGAGAAACTTCTGGCTCATCATGCAATAGGAATGAGGCTTTTGGGTTCGTAGCTGGCATGTATATGGATTTACTGAGTTGTGGAGCGCTACAGGATGATGTTGTATTCGCTACAAGATGGAGCACTCATCGCTGTCACGACGCCTTGTTTGGTGCCGAGCTTGGGCTTGCTGCATGTTTCGAAGATGTTGCGCACCGATACGCTCCATTTCTGCACGGTGCGCTGCTTCGAGCCGTGCTTGCTCACGTTGCACGGCTGCTAATTCTTCTTGGGCTCTGTGGTGTCTGGCGTATTGCTCTCGAAGATACGCCTCTTGCACATAGGAGTCCCAGACATGGATATCCGATACCGCATTGCGAGGGATGTCAATAACTGGTGCATGAAGATCAATGAACGTCGTGACTCCGCGTGGGAGTTCGATGACCGCATTGTCCTCGTCTTCGAGTTCCTCGAAACAACGGACGAAGCAGATATGTTCTGTCGAGTACTTGCCACTGTTGACGGCACTGTATACTTCCCAATACTCATCGCCCTCGCGAAGCAATTTGGAAAGCTGCTTTTTCCCCAGCTTGTTGATGACCACAGTATACTCAATGTTGCGGAGGTTGATTGCATCGAGGACTTGGTCAATCGTATCGACATCTTCGGACATAACGCGACCAGCTTGCAGACGCACCATGAAGAACAGCTTGTAGCGACCTGGTTGAGAGAGCGCCTCCTTGATGGCACCCGCCGCTTGCTTGAGAATTTTGCGATCGGCGAGTCCTGGTGTGTCCATGTATGTGATACCGTTCACATTATAACTCTGGAAGGCTTGCGTGAGCCCACTTCCCCATGACAATCCGGACTTGAACACAGGATACCCAATCATGCAATTGATCAACGTGCTCTTGCCCGTGCCTGGGTTACCAAGAAACAAACGGTTCTCTCGTGTTTGTGTCATGGTGATAATGACGAAATGCACGAGTTCTCGAAGACTACGCTTGTTTTCGTGCAATGGCTTCATACCTGGAGTAAACTGCCAGTTGTGTTGAACTGGTTCAGCAGCGTCCAGTTCAAACTGTCCATACAAATGATTCGCGAACTGGATCATTTATGTTCAGCCGTCACAAGTCACACACCTGATTCAAGGTTTGATGTCCAGTGTAAATTTCGAAAATGCCTCCTAACACTGGTGCAGAGATGGTGCACATGTAATTTACCAATCAGATGTGGCACTCGAAATAAAATTCAATGTGGATTGCTGGACTCCAGCCTGGAGGTCTCGAATGGCGCGGCATCCCACTCAACTGCCCCACTCAGCTGCATTTGCACTGCGCAGCCTCGTCTGCAGACTGTGGATCCAGAGTCTGGATGTTGGCTCTGGACGTGTGAATCCAATGCGCTGCAATGTTTGTGGCTCATCATCTCAACACCATTGTTTGAGAAAACAGCAGAGAGATTTAAGTGCTGTAGCACATTTGGAAACTCGGTCGAAATGCCAGAAACGTTGATCTTCCTTGGTAATCCTGGCTCTGGTAAGAGCACGCTGCTCAATTGCTTGGCCAAGCGCGTGGTCTTCCGATCAGGCATTAACTATGGTGAGGGTCTCACTGTCGCGTCCTCCTCCGCGACTGTGAATGGCGTCACGTACGTGGACACCCCAGGACTAGCTGATCGCTCAAGTGAGCGTGAAGCATTCAGTGCCATCACCGACGCCCTGCGAACGCACGGAAGCAACTGCACATTGTGCTTCTTTATTCGCGTGCAGCATGGACGTGTGATCGATGAAGACGTGGTGACAATGGAACGCGTGCTGGACTCGATCAATGTCCCGAATGTGCCATTCGCTCTCATTTTCAACAATCTCAGTCCCAAAATGTTCACGACGCTGTCTCGTGATCAAGAGAAATTCAAACGCGTGGTCGCGATGGCCAACAGTGGCAAGTACAAGTCGCCGCATTTGCTGCTGGTGCCACATTTTGAAGAGCTCAGCGAAGAGGACAACAAGATCGTGGAATTACCTTCGTACATTGCAGGGGCAATCGCAGAATTCCCAAGAGCCTCAATCCCAAGCCACGCCGTTGGCACCAGGTTCGTGGCTACAAATGACGACTCGGTGGAGAAGATGTGCGCGCAGATCCTGGCGATCGATAACGATCCAGTGACTTACAACTTTGTGGCGAACCAACTGGAGACAGCGCAACCAAATTTCTGGGGAGTAGCCATGGTGGCGTTGACGATCGCTGCGAAAATTGCATTCTTTTGTTAACCAATTGCTGAGTGGTCAAGTATACAATACAGCAGTGGTGGTCAAATGAAATGGAGTAATTGTGAAACACACAAACGCTCATGGCACACTCGCATGTAGCAGTTACTTGTACGATATCACACTTACAGCCATTAAATGTAATGCAACCATTTCCAAACGCACAATCGCCACATCATATTCCAAACGTCTGTGTGGCAACTCTAGGCATTCACTTGAAAGAGTTCCGACTATTGCTTCTGCGTTGACCTTCAACACTAACACGCCCGTAAGTGTTAGTGCCACCACGAGGATCCATTTGAGCTGGGCTCGGCTGGGAGTGAGAGTACGCTGTAGCAGTAGTGGTGGAAGTGACGTTGACATTTGGGTACATGCCGCGTCCACCTGGCGGAGCTCCTGCAGTCGGAACTTGATAACTTCGGTGGGGAACACCCATCAAACGAGTCGCTTGGTGGTGCACGCGCTGCTGTTCGCGCTGGAGCTGATACTGAGCCTCGTGCTGTTCAAGTTGAGCTGCTTTATATTGGGACTGGAGCTCATGCGCTTGACTTCGGTAGTCGGTCGCGTCGATCGCACCGACTTGACTATGATTAAGACGGAGAACTGGTGCATTGGTGATGAACGGTACCGCCTCTGCAGGCAGTTCCGCGATCTTGTCGTCTTCTTCATCGAGTGCCTTGATATGTGGAACCAACAGCATGTACTCCGTCTTGAACTTGGCCTGCAGAACTGCCACCACGGACTCGAATTCGGGGCCACGCTTCACCATTGCTCGGTAGTGTTGCTTGTCCAAATTGTTGAATACAACCGCAAACTGGTTCGTGACGTCTGTCTTGAAGATTTCAAGCACACGTTCCAATGTAACCATGTCATCATCAACCACACGACCAGCGCTAAGTCGCATGAAGAAGAGCAGCTTGAAATTTCCACCTTGTTGCAATACCCGATTGATCTCGTTTGCTGCTGCAGCCGCAATGCCATTGTCAGCGAGTCCTGGGGTGTCAATGAACTCGAGATCGCCATGACGTACGGCTGAAGCGACGGTGGTTAAGCCATCTCCATAACTGATCCCCGACTTGAAGTTTGGGCTTTGAATGAGGCAGTTTAAAAACGTGCTCTTGCCGACGCCTGGGTTTCCAATCGCGACGACGCGGACTGGACTATTGTTGTCGTTATTAGGCGACATCGCAAGTACCGTGGTCTGTGGCTGCTGGACGGCGAGCGCCAATTCCTTGGTCGAATTTCGTGCCAGACAGATATTCCCCATTAGAGTTTTCACGAGTTTCTGCAGGTGATCACCGTGATTGCCGAGCTCTTGTCCGCCTTGTCCAGCAACGTACAAATCCGCTTGGTCCAGGACCTTCTCGATGCTGCGGAAGGCTTCCAAGAGGGTCACGAGGCTATTGATGTTTTGCGTGTTCATTGGTGTCACCAGCAAGAATGATTTTGCGATATGATGCGAGAACCACAATGGATTGGCGTAGCGTCAGATGAAAGTGGATCATCAGCGCAGCTGCGTCCAGTGGTTCTTGAATGACTTCGTGCGTGCCGTGGCGATGGGTTCTGTGTGGGATCCCTCGACTTCCCAGAAATGTTGAACGACTGGGTGGCGAGGACTCAAGTTGATCCGTTCCAGATTCATCGTTCAGATCGGCGTCTGCACTTTCTGCGCGCTATTTGGAACGTTTTAACAAGAACGCAGCTGCGCACGAACTATTGCGCATAGACGGTACAGAACTATGGTTCTTACAATCACAATTTCCTGTAAATTCCGTGTTTTGTCGTAGACAGGACATTGTTTCGAGCTGGATCCTTTCGATCAAGGTCTCGGGAACATTGCAGCTGAGCTCGACTCCACTCTCTGTACACACCAGCACACGTCGAATCCTCAGGAGAAGAAATGAATTCACCAGACCCTCTGGAGCCACCAGCCATTCCACGATAAGCAGCATGCCGCCAATCAAAGAGAACCGTTTGTTTCTTGGCAACCCGGGCACGGGGAAGAGCACGTTGATCAATTGTATCGTTGGTCGCCAAGTGTTCAAGTCGGGATTGGCATGGGGAAGTGGTCTTACGCAAAAATACCAGAAGTACGAAGTCGATGGCGTCACGTACATGGACACACCTGGTCTCGCCGATCGCGAAATTCTCCAACAAGCAGCGGCTGCGATCAAGCAAGCGCTCTCGGAGCCTGGTCGCTACAAGCTCTTCTTCATGGTACGTCTTCAAGCCGGTCGTGTCGTATCGGACGACATGGTGACGGTCGAACGTGTGCTCGATGCCATCAAGCTCGACGACGTGCCGTTCGCCATTCTGATCAACAATCTTCCAAAGCGTCAATACTCTACATTGATCCAATTGGGCGAAGAATTTGAAAAGGTCGCGGCATGCATCAACAATGGCAAGTACACGACTCCATACATTTTCTTCATCCCAAAGTTTGAAGATCTTGACGACGAAGACAATGCCATCATTCAGCTACCACAAGAGACAACCACCTTCATTGCTCAGCGAGCACCAGCGATCGATATCCCACGCGGTGTGGTGTCCGACATTAACATTCATAACTACGCTCACGAAGTCGAAGCCCTCAAAGAAATGATTAATCAACTTGTCCAAGATCGCGCAATGATGATGGAAACGTTGCAAAAGATGCAGGAAAAGTATCGCGATGAAATTGCATCGGAGCGGGAGTATCATCGCCAACAAGTGGAGCGATACGCCGCAGCCAACCAACGGAAGCAAGAGGAATGCTCCATCTTGTAGTTGGCAGGTGAGATAGTCAAAGTGTGCATTCATACATCGATCAATGACAATCAAGACAAGTTGCAGTGAGCTGTAAAATCAAATTCTTGCTATTCAAACAGAGAGCGCAGCACGTACTAGGAGCAATTGAACCAACAATGAAAAGTGTCAATGAGCTCACCACTAAAAAATCGAAATCATTGAGGCAATGATGGCTACGAGAATGATGATAGTGAACAGATCAAACACATGCCATAGCAATCCCGACAGTTCGTAAAACACCACCATCACAACCCCAATGAGCGCGATATGGGCAGTGGTCATTTCCGACGGAGGAGGCGGTAGATCGGAGCCATAAGTCTTCGCAAGTTGGTGCTTGGAGTCTTTATGCAATGACACTTGGTTATTGGCGACTTGGTTGGAAGTAGCACACGGCTTCTGGCTGTGCGAAAACATTAACTCCACCTTCCCATCAAAGTGTGTGTAACTTTTCTTCTCGTCATAATCCGCGAGCATGGATTTCTTGATTTGGGGAATTGGTTCGCCGAGGACGCACATGCCAATCGTATCCCATTTGATACAAAAGCGCTCGTTTGTGCTGGCGCCTGGCGCGACTTTGAGAAAACCTACTGTGGAACCTGGAGAATCGACAATTGGCACATTCTCAAAGCTGAGCCATTCGTTAAATGAGTTTTGAGTGTGAGTCACAAAGTGTGTTCATGCACTTTGTACCACCTCCAAACATCATCGGGTTTCGGAACTCCGGATTTGGGCATGTTGGGAACTCGAAAATCGGAAAGTTGGAAACTGCAAATCACCTTTTTTGAAATTGGAATGAGTTTTTTTTAGATCCTAGGAAATCCGTTTACATGAAGCGCGAACCACACAAAGTGCGGGGTAGTCCCCGAATTCGCTAGCTTTCGGATTTCCTAGGATCTAAAAAAAACTCATTCCAATTTCAACACACTTATGATTCATCCGAGAGATTTGTATTAAGTTTATTGAGTGTATCACGATCCGTGAAGATCTGCTCTCTCAAGTCGCAGACGACGTGCGACACGGCAGCTCTGAGTGGGACCAATTCGTGCGCCAGCCTGCCACCACAGTCTGTGCCATCGATATGGTACGAGGTTTTTTCCAGAGTCGACGGCCAGTCCTTGTGTGGAGGGAGAATTGACGACTTTTGTTTTGATCTGATAGAGGCGAGACCGCGCGGCTGACCAATCGCTGTTGGCTTGGGTGCTCGAACGTGGTGATGTTGGACTTACGGTCTTCCTCGTGGCCAAAGGCGCAAACGTGAACGCGACGGATTCGGTAATTTGATGGTAGAAGGGAGGGCAATCACTGATGAAGGGGATGACGTGGACTGATGATTGCGCACCGTGGTGTTTAATTGCAGTTGGGAGACTCGGTACTCCACACTCTACTGGCGAACGGGAGCGGGGTCTCTCCCGTGTTGCGCTCATTCGAGCACCTTGTGCGTCATGGAGCGAATGTCACTGCGAAGAACAAGTGCGCAGAGACGCCACTCCACCGAATGGTTTTTCCACACGTGGATGATGAAGTGCACATGGACACGACGGTCGCCATTGCGCGGCTTCTCTGTGTCTATGGAGCCACTTGGGACTCGGCATGTGAATCACAGGGGCAACTGGTGCGAGATCAAGTTGCCACCGAGACGAGTGCTGGTGCTGACTGGTATCAGTGGCAGTCTGGACTTGCGTCGTGTGTGAGGCACTGGATTAGCCAGCGACAAGAAGACGCCACCGGATCACTCGATGACGTTCCTGTTGAAACCATCAAGAGAGGCCAAGACGATGTGGCGACGTACCTCACACAACTGAAGAACACAGGACCCCAAGAAAAGGTTTATCGTCGGAAGATTTGTGTCGTTGGCTCGAGTGAAGGAGGCAAGACGAGTCTGATCAAGTCGCTCGCCAGTAAGTCGCCAACTCTGGTGGATTCCAAGGATCACACGATCGGTATCGACAGGACTCCGCTGTCGTTCACCGAGACGGTGCAAGGCGATGCGACCGTCCAAAAGCTGCGTTACGAAGTCACTTGCTGGGACTTTGCAGGGCAAGACATTTACCAAGTGGCGCACTCTGTCTTCTTCTCCAAGCGGACTGTGTATCTCTTGTGCGTGGATTTGGAAGCGTACGCTGGAGAGATGGACGTGGCAAATGAGCTGAGAACGTTTGAAAACGAAGCCAAAATGAATCGCTACTTGGTCAGTCGTGTTTTTCGATGGGCGCGTCTGATCCTTGCCCGTCAGCCGGACGCTGACCTGGTCGTCGTGGGCACCAAGACCGACAAGTTGGCGCCGAGCAAGATCAAAACAATATTTGCGGACCTGAATATGCGTCTCCACACATGGGCGAATCAGTGGTTGCACGACCTCGAAAAAGGGAAGCAAACCACTGTGGCTGGTACTGTGCACCGCCGTGCTACTCGTCTGTTGACTGCCGACCTAGTGACTCTCCGGGAAAGTTTGGCTCAGCTCAAGTCTGGCACGCGACTCATGGTCAGTATCGTCACGGATGAAGGTGTTGAACAGGCCAGGCAGGATGTAGAAGCCGTGATCACAGCCAAGCGAGACCGCGCCTACGCCATGCCGCTTCTCTACACGTTTGTCCTCGAAGCCGTCCAACGGCGGTGTGTAGAAGCGACAGCGCTCTCAGACACCAAAAATCGCGTCGGACAGGTCATCGTGCCTCCTACTGCATTCTACAGCCAACTATCACGACAAGTCGAACAAGATCTCAGTGCGGATGTCTACTTCGTGATCGTCCATGCGCTTCACGATCTCGGCGAAGTCTTGTGGTACGAACAGGATGTTGGCGGCGCGTTTAAAGACCTCGTCATCTTGGATCCGACGATCGTGCTGGACATTGTGCGGGAGGTGGTGGACCACAACCACGACCAAAAGGTGGGCGACAACTTTGATTTGTTGGCAAAAAGCGGTGAGATGAAGCACGCACTCTTGAGCATGTTTCCGTTCTGGAAGGCGCTGGTGGCCACAGATGACGAGCTGGTGTACATGTTCAAGCAGTTGCTCGAGTTTTTCCACTTGGCGTATCCCGCTGGAACGACTGCGATGAACGCGTTGTCCGACATCATTGTTCCAACGTACTGGAAGCTGAAGCAAACGATCAAGTCTCTGTCCAAACAAGAGTCCATTCTGGCGCGACAGGGCGTCCCAGGCTCTTGTCTGGCTCAATGGGAGTACGCGCTCCCTCTCGATTTGTCCGAGGCAGTGTTTGACCAGTTCGTCGTGCTGAGCCACACGCCGAGCTTTGCAAGGACGGTGACGCCCACGTACGTGCAAGTGACGGCTCGCGACGACAGCTATGCATTCGCGACCAACAAATTTGTGGCTTGGATCTCCAATGAGGAAGGCACTCGGCGATCCGACAACGTCCGGATCGAAGTCGAAGCAGCAGACGAGGCGATTTGCTGGACGATAATGAGAAACTTTGTCATGGCGATGGAGAGCGTGCTGGATGGATATCCAGGACTCGAAGTTGGACGACACATTCTAACGGAAGGTGCTTCGTACGCTGTCAGTGACGCGATCAAGGCGTTTGAAGATGCGGCCATGATCAACAAGGACGTTGCAACGTTACGACGCCAGCAGCCGTGGCTTCCTACGGATCTGAGTTGGTTCATTGAGAAGGCGTGGACGGACCCTGGGAAGCTCAAGAAGATTGAGATGAGGGAGAACGCTCTGCTGGTCAAGCACCAAACCAGCGTGATTGAGAATTTGGTCAAGACAAGCGACAAGAAGCGGCTCTTCCCTGCACTTTGGACGCTTCAGTACGCGAGTGGGGGCTCGGACGTCGAGCTGAGGCTCCTCAGCGATCTCTCTGGCGCGTGCTACCACATGCCGATCGTGGTTGCTATCCCACCAGCGTTCCATGCGAAGTACGGGGCGTGGATCCAGGTGAGCGACTGTGGATGGCACTGGTCGTGCTCTCAGTTGTACACTCATCGTTTCATTGTGGTTGTAGACTGGCTTATCGGTTTTGTCGATCGTGACGCCGTCAATCATATCCAACGACATAATCAACAAGGTCGTCGATGCCGCCAACGCAGGTGGGTCGGTCGGATTCTCTCTGAGCCGAGTCGAGGTGTTCTACCGTTGGCTGACTTGTCAATACTGGTCTCTCTCTCTTTCTACGTCACCACAGGCCTCGCCAAATCTGTGGCTCATGGCCAAGTTGTGCACAACCTCATTGGCCAACTGGACATGGAGACAGATGGGTATGCAACGGATGGCTCCCAACCCAACACCATGAGGTTGTTGCGAGACCTACTAAAGCTGCACGACCCCACCATGGACGAGTGGAAGGTCTCCACCCTCTCGAATCTCGCGTGCGCGCCGACTCCAGGCGGCTACTTTGTGTGGGCTCATCCGCAAGAGATCGCTAGGATGACGGAGCTGGAGATCCGTGACCCAGACATGTTACGACGAGAGGTGGAGCAGGAACGACTCGCCTCGGTGCCAAGCGGATCATCTCCAACAGCTCATTTGTCCAGTACGACGACCACCACCACTACTACCACCACCACCGCCTCTCCGCCTGTGGTGCAGATCCAGTTTGAGACTGTCACAGGTCCCACTGAGTGGGACTGGCGCCAGTCGTATTGCTACTGGGAGCTGGCCCACAAGAGCAGCACGACGGCCATTCAGTACGGCGAGACGTCCAAAAACTCGGACAAGGCCTGTCAGCCGACTTGGGCAGACCAGTTCAGCATCAACAGCGGCTTCTCTCTTGAGCTGCTGCGCGACTGCAACCTCGTGGTCAAAGTGAAGCGACCGAGTCGATTCTTTGGCAAAATCAAGTGGGTCATTCGTATCTTCTACCCATGTTGCACAATGGATAGCTCAAGCTGACTTGTTGATTTGATTTGTCACCTCACAGACTGATCAGCCAGGGTATCGTGCACTTGGCCGACCACCTCATTGACTTCGGCACAAGCGCCACGTCCATCAAGATCGACGTCCCAGTGCTGACGAGTAATGCGTCGGGGTCATCAACACCAAGCTCAGTCGTCTGCTTGGTCACGATCACCGACACCTCCCAGGAGCCTGCAGTCGGAGCGTAGGTATTTTAAGACACGGATTCTGTTTACTTGGCCTCGAGCAATACATATTTGAAGTATTCTTGAACGAGCTTGCTCGAGGGCCTTTTCTTTTCTCTTTTTTCTTGTGAATGTACAATGGATGGATACGCGGAATTTGGTGGTCACGGCAGCTCCGCTTTTTCATCAGCTCTATCATCAAGGGGTGCTGAAAAATGAATTGTTCAAAACATTAATTGACATTCTATCATTGAAATAATGAATTCTGAGGCCAGAATGCAAAATCCAATTTTTTACAATGTTTTTCCCAGTGTGTATTGCACTTTTGGACAACAAAATGAACAGCGACTTGGGCGGGTTGATGTGTTTTTTTAAACTAAAGGCACTTCTGCGCATTCAGAGCACGCCCCGAGCTTGGAATGTGTATCCTGTTGAAGTCGTATTCGGACAAACGACCAGGAGGACTAATACAACAGACAATTTGTAAGGGTTAAAATGTGCCTGCGTGAATTGCGTATATTGCGCTATTAATTTTTTGGATTTGGCACCAAGAATCTATTTTTAATTATATTTTCAGCACCCCTGCTCTCATCTCTAAAGATAATTTCCCGTGAGGTTTAACGCCAGCAGCAACGTCCATCCCAACGGCTGCCAGCATGGTGCCGCCCAGCGTAGCGCACTGTGCAGTGTGGTGACGATGACGTGGTCTGCAAGACGAAAAAGAGCCAAAAAAGACGTGAAAACAGGCCCACGCATCAGAGATGGCGGACAGGACTGAAAGCGGCAAACAAAAAAAGGAAACAGACGACAGCAAACTTCTCCGTGGAACAGGCATTTTGGCAAGCCATGATTAGGAGCCTTGGCCGAGTCAACAGAAAATTCTATTCCTGACCAAAACTAAAGTTCGTGAAATCACACCAATAACCTCAACAAAAAAAAAAAAGTCGATTGGAAACCGTTTAGCGATATCGTCACTCACTCTCTCCGATACAGCTGCAACAACTGCTTCTCTCTTTCTCACTTACTTCGTCACGTTATGGGCCTTGCCTCGCTGTTTGGCTTATTCTTCGCTCGACTTGGTGTCCAACAAGTTCTGGAACATCGCGATGGCTTCCTCAATGGTCTTGGTACCATGGACTTTGTTGTCACGCGTACGGATATTGACCGAATTCGTTTCCTGTTCTTGCGCGCCGACCACCAAAATGAAATTGTAATGGGCCATTTGGCCTTCACGGATTTTTTTGTTGAGCGTTTTGCCGGAATCGTCAATTTCCACATCAAAGCCCGCGCGGAACAGCTTGTCTTTCACCTGGTACCCGTACTCGACAAAGCCCTGGGCGACCGTGACAATCAACACTTGACGTGGCGACAACCAGAATGGGAATTTGCCAGCGTAATGCTCGACAAGCACGGCGATGAACCGCTCCAGCGAACCGTAAATCGCACGGTGGATGATCACAGGGCGCTTAAACATTTCTTCGTCGTCGGTACGGTACTTGAGGTTGAACCGGATCGGCAACTGGAAATCCAGCTGCACCGTGGCACACTGGTGCTGGCGCTTCAAGGCATCCGTGATCATAATGTCAATCTTTGGACCGTAAAACGCACCGTCGCCTGGGTTTTCACGCCATTGGCCTTTGCCAACAAACTCATCAAGCGCCTCGGCGAGCTGCGCTTCGGCCTTGTTCCACTGCTCGATCTCACCCATGGCCTTTGCCGGGCGCGTGGACAACTCCAAGTTGAGCGAGATGCCAAAGATATCGTACACGTACTTGGTGAATTTCAAGAAATCCAGCACTTCGGTCTTGATCTGGTCATCACGGCAAAAAATATGCGCGTCATCTTGCTGGAAGCGGCGCACGCGCGTGAGCCCCGTGAGCGCGCCACTGAGTTCGTTACGGTGGAGCACGCCACAGTCCGCGTACCGCAATGGCAATTCTCGGTACGACCGCTGGCGGTGGTCAAACATGAGACAATGTGAGGGGCAGTTCATGGGTTTCAACGCAAACTCTTGTCCCTCGACGTCAAAGACAAACATATTCTCTTTGTAATGTTGCGCGTGGCCTGAAATGTTCCATAATTCCATGTTGAACACATTGGGCGTGATGACTTCGGTGTACCCACGCGCACGGTACTGTTCGCGGATAAACTTGAGCAATTTGAAGTAGATCGCAGCGCCATGAGGAAGCCAAAACCCACTTCCGGGAGAAAGCTGGTGGAAAAAGAACAGTTCTTCACTCAGTCCGAGGCGACGGTGGTCCCGCTTCAGTGCTTCGGCTTGGAAATGCTTCCACTCTTTCATTTGGTTTTTGTCCGGGAACGAGATACCGTACACGCGCTGGAGGCTGTCGTTTGTGGTCTTTCCGAGCCAGTAGGTCGACGACGTACGCGTCACGGCAAAGGCCTTGATCTTGCCCGTGTGGGGCACATGCGGGCCACGACACAAGTCAATCAATGGGCCACAGCGGTACGCCGTGGTCTTGCCGCCATCTGGGATCTTGGTCGAGATAATTTGGGTCTTGAACACGTTGTCAGCAAAAAGCTCGAGGGCTTCTTCTTTCGTGAGCACGATACGTTCAAACTTTTGCTTATCCTTGACGACTTTCAAGCATTCCTTTTCAATCACAGCCAAGTCGCTTTCCACGACCGTCTCTTTGCCCATGTACGAGTCGTAATAGAAGCCCCCTTCCACCGGTGGGCCGATCGTCAAGTGGCATCCTTTCAAATTTTCAAGCGATTCGCCCAAGATATGCGCCGACGAATGCCAAAACACCATGCGGCCTTCTTTGTCGTCAAACTTGAGCAATTCCAGCTTACAATCGCCGATCAACGGGCGGAAAACGTCCATGAGTTCGCCGTGGTTGCCGCCAGAGCAGCAACCGCCATCGGTGTCCGCATCGCTGGCTTCGTTGCCGTCCACATCGGCCGCCGTGACGCTGAATGGGTCTTCTGGGTTGCCGCGGTAGGTCACTTTCGCGACCACGACCGAGTCCGCGAGCCCTTGGGAGATGGCCAATGCGATGTCCAATGGCGTGGTCTTCCAGGCGATGCCTTCTTTGATGGCGCCATCGGGCAATTCGATCTTGATCGCGACATTCTTGGCCGCTAACGCCTCAATCTCGGCGCGCTGCTTGGCGATCAAGCGGTCGTAGATGGCGACGCGCTGAGCGATGAACGGCGCGTTGGGCGTGAGCGTGAAAGGGCCACCGATCTTCTGGTTGTTTGGGTCGATCGATGGTCCGCTGGCTTGCGTCAAGCGGGTCTTGACGCGCGACGCGGCGTCCTCAGCACTCATGGTTGACGTGTGGATGTTCTTCCTTCTTTGGAATGATGAGAAGAAAATGACTGGGGGAAACACGAGAGGCTGCCACGAATCGGGCAGGATACTGAAATAGAGAGGAGGGCATGACATCCGTCCGGATGTACATAGAATCCAGTAGAAAGATGTGCATTCAAAAGAAGAGGTGGAATCGCTGATTGTCCATATTTGATATGTATGGGATCATATGCGACCAGTATGGTAATTTATGATTTGTCTGAATGGGTTCACAATCACAGGAAACGTCCCACATCAATTCGCGAATTTGCGAATGGGTTTCTTCTCGTTCTTGTGGTCACACACAGGACGCCACCAAGTCTTCATTAATAGGTGCAGTTGTGTGTATCTGCACACCCACGCTATACACCATACGATCGTTCTTGTACAAGTTGCTTGTGGGTGGAGCCTAAATGATACGACCACAAGAAGCAGTGGAAGGTCAACCAGCCACGCCCGACGTTGTGGTCTCCTCTCACGGAGAACACTAGGATAGCAGAGGCCGGGCGGAGCTGCCAGCAAGACGCCATCGACTGTCAACGGAATCCATGGGATATACTACTGATTTGAAGAGGATGGAACTGAAGAGACCTGGTGATGCCGATGCGACAGCTACGAAAGCAAAGCGAGTAAAACCCACCAAACAGCACGCGGATGACACGAAGCAATGCGTGTCTCGCGCAGCGTCGCCTACCAACAGCGAAGGTGCGGTGGTACAGCAAGAATCGAGCCTCAGCACCGTCGCTAGCGATCATCTCAAGTGGGCGAGTGACGCAAGTGATGACGACGCACAAGAGACACTACCATGGACAGACTCACGACTCGAATTTCAGGAGTTGGACGATTTGCGCACGTGCAGGAGACGAAATGCATTCACACATGCTGATGTCGCCAAAGGACAAGAAGTCACAATGGATGGAGGGGTAGCTGTTACCTGTACCGAGGAAGACCGGACCAGTGCTATTAATAATATCCGCACACGTGCTTCTCAACTGCTGGATCTTCTGGCTTTTTATGAATCGGCAGATGCCGCCACGGCACAGGTAGCCACCCACAAGATCGTGGAGGAAGCACTCGCTCTGCTGAGGCGTGCCCACCAACAGCTACAATGTCACCAACAAAATGCTACAGGAAGCTAGAATCAGAATACACGTATGATTTGTTGAATACACTATGCTATTGTATACAGTAGAATGCTTCTCACGGCTAGGCCGCCATCTTGCCAGTCATCTGCACATCTTGGAAGGCCTGCAGCACCACATCACGGTAGCAGTACGGGTTGTAGCGCGCGTACAGGGTCTGCAGCCACACCAGCGCTTCGTCCGACTGTCTCGTGAGCGTGTACCCGCTGGCTTCACTGATGCGGAGCGCCTCGGCGGCGTGGCCCATGGAGCTCTTGGCGAGATCCCAGCTGCGCGCATTGCTTTGCTGCGCACGGCTGAGGATCTCGAGCACTTTGTAGTAAATCAACGCGGTCGGCTCTTCGTCCTTGGCGATGTCAATGGAAAAGGATTTGTCGCCAATGTAAAACTTGATCTCGCAGTCGCGGTCCACACGGCCAGCCGTTTCAAACTTCACGTGGCTGATCTGGGCCTTCTTGTACTCGTACCGCGTCACGAGCTTGCGTGTGGTGGTGGCATTTTCACCGACCGTCGCGATCAGCGCCTGGTTGGTGAAGGCAAACTCCTCCTTTGAGGACTGGAGCGTGAACAGCACGGTCTCCGTTGGCAACAAGTACTGGACGGCCAGCGACTTGGACAGGTCGCGCACGGGACGGCAGATATCAGCCGAACCGGTGGCGTCGGAGATGATGCTCTTGAGCATGTTTGATGGCGGGTGGTGGTGGAAGTGGCGGTGGTGGTGGTCTTGCTGGAGAAGCAGAAGATTTGGGAATGAGCCAAGCAAATGACTAGGAAGGAGGGAAGCTTGGAGTGCCAAGTTGGAGGTAGATACCATTACTGAACAATTGGGTGGCGAGTTCAGTCAAGAGGAGGTCGTCAAGGTTGGCTACAGTCGTGTCATCCGTGTGACAGTTCCGCCCATCGCGTAAATTACTGCACCGCGTAATGACGTGGGACACATTTTCCTGTGATCAGCCGCGGTCCTCCTAATTCGGTTTTCCCAGGGCATCTGTTTATAGAGGATCAACAATCCACCTGCTATATCACAAAGGTACCTTCAACACAATGGTTTCGACAGGCAATACGTTATCAGACGGAAACGCTTGCGATGGGTAAAGTTGTCCAACAGGTGCGCGAACCCATTACTGTGTGAACCCATGGCTCGTCTATGCACAAGTAGATGATCTGTTGTTGATCCGGAGTGGCATCCCATCTCTGCCTCTGTGCTGTCTGCCCCTCTGCTGCAGCAGGGGCAGACGCTTTCTCTTTCTCTTTGTGTCATTCGACCAATTGCATCCAACACCACCTTTCACCCACACACACTCACACAACACGCTCCCTCTCAATATGTTCAAGTCGCTGACCAAGGATTTGTCTGGCACGGCCGATATTTGCACCAGCGTCACCGACTTCCGCAAGCTGCTGGCGAACGACTACTTGCTGCCAGGAGAGCAACCGCTTTTCGCGTTCCAGTCCGCGAAAGAAGAGTTTACGTTCACGAACGAAGCGCTGGTGCTCGTCAAGGGAGAAAACGCGACGACCACGCGCAAGCTCGTGACGCGGTACGCCTTCAGGGACCACGTGGTGAGCAACGTCCAGTTTGAGACCACTGGCCGCGTGGACCGCGACTGTGAGATCAAGTTTGCCATTGGCCACGGCACCGAGATCTCGATGGATATCGCCAAGAAAGAAGAGCAAGCCGTGAAAAAGTACTACAAGGCACTGGTGGCGCTGCAACGAGAACAAGAGCAGAGGCGTCGCCATTGGGAAATGGCAGCTGATGCCATGAAGCGGTCAACCGATACGATCCGCTTGGATGGGTTGCGTCTGCACGAGGAAGTGGAC
>JAADWJ010000278.1:0-27231 GCA_023336165.1 Pythium monospermum
GAAACCAACATGAAGTGGTGCTGGTACCGCCGGCTCGGATCTCGCACGCGTTTGACGAAGCGCTCCACGGCCGACTTGGCATAATCCAGCAGCGTCATACCACTGCTGGTCGTTTGGTTCATGGACGCACTCGTATCGATCACGAACGTCACCAACATGGCGCTTGCTGTGAGCTGCTTCTCGTCAATTACACAAGCAGATTGAGCTCTCTTTTTGGTTGCTTTCCGAATGAAGGCAGAGTCATTACTGTACGCATTATGTAAAGTACGAACACATGTGATAGTGAACTTCGATACAGTGACATTCAGTTCGGTAAAGTACGATTGTGGAAGGATCCAAACGACGCCAGATCAGATTGATTGTGGGAACAAGTTATGACGGACGCAGCTCAAGAATGCAAGGAGGTGTCTGGGGACCGCGTGGAGACCAGCCTCCGCAAGCTGGTACACTCATGGGGGATTTCGCGGTTTAGCGAGGAGATGGTCTGGCGCTGGCTTCTCAAGTCTCTTGGTGGTGGTGGTGGACCGGATGCTGCTACGCTGAAAGATGGAGGCGATGACTTTGAGCGGCTGCGAAAGTGGATACTCATGCAACTCAACCAGCAAAGACAGCCACTTACGGCCGCTCCATGGCAAATTGGGTGCCCAGAGCTTATCCCATCTCTGCGCTCACATGCTGTGTGGGAACACTCACCGTTTCAGTGGGTCAAGGAACTGGAAAACGCGTTTCCGATCATCAAGGCGGAGCTGCTCGCGCTGAAGGGGCAGAAAGGGTTCCAGCCGTATCGCGCGCCGTCATGGGCAAGCGATATCAACGTAAGTACTTGCCACCAAAGAGCTATGGTCAAATATATTTGCGCGTGTTTCACTGATGTAACACTCGTGGCACACACAGGCAAACGATGGGCTTGGAAGTATGGGCCACGATGCCGGCGACTGGAATGTGTTTTATTTGTTTCTCCACAACATGGACTTTCAAGCAAACCGAGCGTTGTGTCCATCGACAAGTGCTCTCATCCAGTCTATCGGTGACCAGTATGACCACGCGTTTTTCTCAGCGCTCGCGCCGTCGACCCACATTAAGAAACACCATGGGCCAACAAACAAAAAACTGCGTTGCCACTTGCCGTTAGTTGTACCAAAGAACAAGTGCCGGCTGCGGGTCGGCGACGAGATCATCCACGTTGAAGAAGGCAAATGCTTTCTTTTTGACGATTCCTTTGAACACGAAGCGTGGAACGACGACCCGAACCACGCACGGATCGTACTCATCATCGACGTGTGGCATCCAGATCTGAGTGGCCAAGAAAAAAAGTTTCTTGGCTTTTTGCGGAATGCACAGCTTCGGATTGGCAAAGCCCACGCACAGCAAACAGACAACACAAAAGACAATTTCTTTTCCATCATTGAGGAAGCCAACCAAGCAAATATGTCTGTGCAAGAAGCGATCTGGAGTTGAGCAAAAAAAATATTCACTTGATTTTTGCTTTTTTTCTTTGGTTTGATATTGGAGAATAGCTGTTGATACATAGATACACGAATTCCACAAATACGCTGAGTAGTAACTCAGACTTCGTCAGTCGAGTTGTCGTTGAACTCAACGCGCAATTTGCGTTTCCCTTTGCCGTTGCCTTTGACCGCCACGTGAGGAGATCGACTCTCCACCTTGATGACTTCTCGTTTAATAGTTCGCGTGTACTCATCGTCAGTCTCTGAATCATCCTCCTCTCCTTCATCTTCGGCACTGCTCGTCTCAAAACCGCCATCTTCGTCGTCGTCACTACTCGTGTCCGAATATCGTTCACGGCTTGCCGTGGCCGCTTGTTTCTCTTCACAATCACTGTCACCGTCACTCGTGAGGTCAATGACGCCACTGGCAGAAAACTGGTGCTTGCCGGGAAGTGACGGTGCTGGTGGCGATGCGGTCTCCAGCTTGATTCGAACCGATTTCTTTTGCTTGCCGTTCTGAAGGGGTCGAGCTGGAATTGACGACCATGCCGAGGCAGAAGGTTTTTGGGAAACCGAGGGCTTTTGGTTGGCTCCATTTCCAGCCTTTGTCTGAGACACAGGAGGAGTGGAGGCATTGACGGCCAACGACGCGGCTTTTGCACTGCTCGCAATTGATAACGCTGACGCGGGTGGCAGTCCGGGGTTTGGCAGGTGCAAACTCGCTGCTCGCACGGTTCCTCCGTTCTCATCGACTACTTTAAACTTGACAAAGCCAAACTCAGCCACCGCATCCTCTTCGATGAGCCGAAGACTTTGCAACACATGCTGAAGCTGGCGCTGTCGCATCGAAGACTTGCCGCTGGCGTCGTTATTGTTGGTATTGGCGGTACTTGTGTTTATAGTTCCAGTTCTCTGTGCGGGACGTTTGCCCTTGTGAGCTGAACCAGAAAACAAGGATTTTATCGCCTGCGAGCCTGTTGACTGCCCTGCTGTTGCGTTCTTGCGTTGGTGAGATGGTTTGTGGTCTTCTTCTGTTTCTTCTTCCTCTTCGGGTTCGGGACTGGCAGCAAGTCGTCTGTTTGAGTCGTGCATGATTTCTTCCACTGAGCCGCGCATGAGTAACTGTTCGACGACAACTGATTGTTGGGCACCCATACGATGGGCTCGACTGACAACTTGGGACTCGAGAGACTTGTCCCAGATCTCTTCCATCAAAAAGATATGCGTGACAAATGACAGATCCAGACCATGGGAGCCAACGTCCGTGAGCACGAGCACGTTAATATTTGGATCATGGCGGAAGCGATGCAGTCCTTGCATGCGCATGGCTGGCGAGATGCCAATGATAAAATCCGCACACGGGATGCCTTGCTGCGCGAGCGCGACTTTGACTCGCCAAATATGCTCCTTGAACTGGGAGAAAATGATCGCCTTAACGACTTTGGGGCGGTTGGCACGAGTCTTCCAGGAGCCGTTATCTTGTCGGACTTCGCTTGTCCGCAGAGTCTCAAATTGCTTGCGTAGTTCTTTGATCCGGCTCGCCACGTAAAATGCTTTACTGGCATTGACAGCCGCAAACCGCGCCAAGTCGATCGGAATGATCCGTTGGCGGTTGCCTTCGCGCTCCCGCACAGGAATCGTACTCCCATCGTTTCGCCCGCGTCCTCGCTGCTGTGGTCGCCGCTGTAGAGTACCACCAGGCGCTGTGTTTGCTTGACCACCGCCAGTTTCCGTCGCTTCTTGGTTGCCATGATCGTATGCCCACTCGTCTTCCGTTCGCTGGAACTCAAAGCCTGGCTGAAGTTCAATGAACGCCTGCCGCTCGTAGCTGGCATTGCAAATACCACACGATGCACCAACGCTTTCGATCCGGGATTCCACGCAATCGGCACAGGCCATATGGCCACAAGGAACTACCATTAGTAGCTGCAAGTGGCGACCACACAGTGAACACAAACTGAGGAAGTCGATAGTTCGTGCCTTGCGCATAAACTGTGTGACTTCCGCGACACGGTCAGCGTCCACGTTATGAGAAACCAACATATTGACCGTTTCAGCGAGGGTCGCTTCGGTTAGCGTCGCGATAATCTGTGCGCCAGCGCAAGTGGCTTCACGAAGGTTGTCGACAACAATCTTGGCATATTTGCGATTAATGGGGTTCAACAAGCTGTCCGGATGGTGCTTCCCAGGGTGTTTCTCATCCATGTTGGTGATCACTAAGTTGGCTCGTGCCACAGCCGTAACGCCGTTGTACATGGCGTACTCTTTCGGCGTCGGATCGAGCAGCACGACATGGCGGATGGGCGTTGGGATCAACGACTTGATGGATTCCTTAGTATGGCGCATCATGATACGGTTCAACATGTGCAGCAACCGCACATACCCAGCGCGCTCGTTTTGTTCAAATGGCCTGGCGATCGCCTTAATCCAGGCCTTGCCATCGACGTCACCGTACGGACAATCACGCAAGAATACAAGCAGCCCATGCAAGAACCGCAAATCCGCCGACCGGAGCGTGTCAGGCGTCGGTGTCCCCGTCATGACCCACCGCTTATCCGCATGGAAAAGACGAGCCATGCGCATGTGGTTTGTTGGGTTTGTTCCACCAAGTTTGTGGCCTTCATCCACAATGATACGCACCCAATGGACCATCAACAGAGGCGACGTGCCGCGGTTGAGCGTTCCATCGATGAACCGTTGTGGGCCGTCTTCAAAGCCGTACCGGTCGGGCATCCGCTCTTCAAGTGCCGACTTTGGCCGACCGAATTTCCACTCGTGGCTTAACCGTCCAAACGACGTGATCACAACGTCATACGTCGCCAATTCTTCTGGAGACGGCAAGATCGACTTGAACTCCAGGTCGTCGACGTATACTTTGAGTGCACCGCGCGAAAGATGTGCCTCGATTTGGTATTTCCAGTGGTCGATCAATGGGTTGGGCACCACAATGAGCGACGTCGCGCTCGCCGTGAGCTTGAGAGGGTTCAGTACCCGTCCTCTACTTTCCGAAGACCGAAGTGTCACGCTGGATCGTCGAGGATTGGAGACCGGTGGATCAAGTCGATGCGGATCTGACTTCTGTCCTTTCGTTCGAAGCACCAGTGCAAGCATCGTGATCGTCTTGCCGAGACCCGGCTCGTCACAGAAGAGACCGCCACGGAAGTCCCTCGCAGGAGATATCGTGGCTTGCTTGACAAGTTTACCATCAATCAGATCGATTGCCTTTGGATGAGTTGCTTCATCTTGTGGATTGCCATCATGTGCAAGCGACACCCCGGGAAAAACAAACGGATGGATCATACTTGTGAGCGCTTCTCGACTGGATCCTTCACGGTACAATAGCCACTTGAGTGCCTTCCGTTGGTGACTGTAGAGTAACAACTTCAACCCAGGTACGACTTCGTAGGCCATGTGCTGGAACATGCTGCAGGAGGAGCTGACCGCCGCAAGATCACGCGCGCCGAGCATACGGATGAATGTATGCAAGGCGGTCACCGGGAGATCTGTGAGAATGATTTCGCGTCTTGCTCTCTTCATGCGCGCGATGTATGTCTCGTCGTCTCGGATCGGCATTTGCTCCACTTCCACATGCGTCGTGAGACGATGGAAGACTTCGTCGAGCGTAAACTTTGGTGGCTCGGCTCCTTCCTCTTCAACCGGATGCAATTCACACCCGACGACGTGGCATTTACTGTGCTTGGCACTTTCCAACGTTTGCATCACGCGATCACCACCGCTTTCTTTCGTGATCGCCATCAATCCGGACTGCAAATGGCTGAGCACGAGGTCAAACTCGAGCAATGACTCGACCTTGGACCGCGTTACACGTTCATGCATGCCAACAAAGAGCTGTAATGTCGCCGTCCTGATCGTGCCGTTGCCTGCGCATGCTTCTGTACCAATCGCTAATGGAGAAATGACGCTGGTGATCACATACTTGGTCGTCACACGGAAGATTTGCTTCTCCATGAGCACCATCACACTGCGCAACAGTCGCACAAAGTCGCAGCGACAGCCTCCTGTGTCGTAATTCACACACGCGACATCCATTGCCACCATCTTGCCAGGGCGACTGAGCTCTGGGAACATGATCTGAAGCCAATCATCGGCGGTGCGACGCAAGGTCACGGCATGCACAGTGATTTCACCGTCGTGACATGGAACCGTTGGATACAACGGCGCCAAGAGTTCGATGGCGTGGGGGCTCGCAAAGGCCACAGCGTGCGAGAGTGGACGCATCCTGTCGGATGTGGAACTGACTGGGTTGGAGCCTGGCTCCGTCTTGACAAGCACCGCCTCGCCTTCACGCCATCGAACCCCACTCATTTCCTTCTTGGCGGGCGATTTCCGATGCTGTCAAGGAGGAAACCAATCGATTGACCTTCATTCATGGGACAAGACGGGTCGACGCACCGTGTTTTGAGAAAACGATTGCCTTGTGCGTAACCAGGTTACACTTTGAAAGTGTAGCTATCTATTTGCACAGGGTTTTGGATTGAGGACCTCACTGTCAATTCGCATTCACTGTCAACAAGACCATCGACGGCAAGAACCCCACTTTGAGTTTGGTCATTTCCACGCGCTGCTACTCACAATGGATGTATCAAAGCTAAACGCCGCTGCCGCAGCAGCAGACGCTGCGGACTCCTCGTCGGCTGTATACCAGCAGCTGCTGCACTGCTGCGGATCTCACACATGGGTGCAAAAGATGCTCCGTGCATTTCCAGTCGCCAATTTTGATGCACTCTGTCGCGCATCCGCTTCTGCCGACCGAGAAATGATGCGAGACGATTGGCTTGAGGCCTTTGCAGCGCATCCACGTGTACGTTAGTCTTGGTTGCAATGATTTCACATAAATCCTTAGCCATTTGCGACTGCCTGAAGCACAGATCGGACGAGCCAAGACACCCATCAAGGCGTGGGAAGCGCAAGAGCAACACGTTCGTTCTCGTCCTTCCAGTCCATACTTTCGGTATCCATCTCACGAGATTGTTGCTGGCGCTTGTAGGCTACGCAAAGCGCAAATGATGTGGTGCTGGACCGTCTCGAAGAGCTCAACGGCCAATACTTTGACAAATTTGGGTGCGTACTATCCACTAGCTTTTTGATTGCCCAGCAGTTGCCATTCATAGGACAAGACCGGACAACTCACAATAGCATCCACATCGGCACAGGTACATTTACATCATCTGCGCGACCGGCAAGTCGGCTGAAGAAATGCTTTCGATTCTCGAGTCGCGCATCGGAAACTCCCACGATGATGAGCTGCCGATCGCTGCGGCCGAGCAAAGCAAGATCTCCATTATCCGACTGGGCAAGCTGCTGCAAGAGTAAGCGTTGTAGTATCACTGTGCGTGTTCTTCGCATAACCGCGCCGATACTATTTCGATACAAAGCTGACAGTTCGTTGCATCCTTGCAGACTACCGGTATCTGTGAATGCCAAACTTTGAGACCAAAAACAAGAACAAAAAAATAGTTGACAGTACAAAAATTGGCGGCAGTATGATGTCCTGCGGAGTCCATCTACATTGACGTCGTGCCCGCTCCCAATAATAGTCACGCTGACGTTGCGTGTTCGCCAATCAAAGCTGGGAGTTCAATAGGCGACATGCTCTTGGCGATCTCTTCGAGCCCTTCCCCATCGTACGAAACGATGGGCAAGATCTCACACAGACCATTGCTAACATCCACGAACGTGCCGCCCACTTTCATCAACCAGCGCTTACACTGCTCTGAGAGCAAGTGGCGAGCTGTATCCGGAGAGTCAGTAGCCGAGGCAGGTGCGTTCTTGACCGGTGCAAACTCGTCCTCGCGTTCGACACCGAGCACTTTCATGTTCTTGGCGTGCTGGAACACATCAAAGATGAAGGTCTCCAATTTGATCCCCGTGTTTGTCGATGGAACGACGGTTTTGCCTTCCTGGTCGACGTATGGGATCTTTTTCTTGGCGACGTGGTATTCAGCAAAGCTTTCAAGCTCACAGCAAAACTTGAGAAAATCCAAGCGGTAGAAATGGTTGCAAATATTGGCGGCACCGTAGGCCAACTTGCCACTCGCTGGGTCCACGAGCTCCGATGACGCCTTGTCCAGTTCGCTGTATTCCACCACACAAAACTTGTGGTTCTTTTTGGCAAACACACCGACACTTTCCTCTGGACACCTTTTCCACACAACTTTATTGGCACAGTCGGCATCGTTTTCAATGCAGTACCCGATAAACACAGGGTCGGCGACTTTACACAGCGCATTATCCACAGAGAATACATGCAGATACTGGACATTCGACGCCTCCAAGTGGGCGAGCATGCCGCTGCGCTTGAGTGCAGGGTAGATCCCGCCATTTCCGTCTGATGCACGCGAGACGGAGCTTGTCGAGTCGAGGATCATCTTGCCTTCCATGGTAAACGAAGGTAGAGTGCCTTGGCGGAAAAAGTGAACTTGATCGGCATTGAGTCCGAAGTAACCATGGCTTGTGAAGAAGCTCATGGTGACGTCGTGGTTCATTTCACTGGTCATGACCAGGAATGGGACACGAGGTGGCTCGTTTAGTTTCAACGCGACTTGAGCAAGCTGTTGCACTTTGCGAATGCGTTGCGCAAATATTTCAAACAAAGTCTTGTGTGATGGCAGACCGATATCGTACATGCCCTTTGGACCTGGGAAGCCCAGCCGCGTTCCTTGGCCACCGCCAAGCACCAGCGCGGCGACCATTCCCTTAGCGACAGCGTCTAAACCACGAGACAACCATTGAGCTCGAACTTCAGGCGCTGTGGACGACAAGATGTCCACCACATCTTCGCCCAATGGCTCGATTTTGTCTTGTTCTTTTTGAGATTGTGCATCCGCACTTGTTGACCTTGCAAATAGGTGGTGGAGAGACTCGAGGTCGAGCTCTCGAACATCTTCCACCAAGGCGGATGCGTCATACGCTGACACTTTGCCTTGATCGACAAACGCAAAAATGTGGTCCTGGCCAGCGCGGACAAACCGTTCTCGGATACTTGGAGGAATGGAGGCTTTTGTTGATTGCACATCATGGCTTTCCAGGCGGATGATTGGCTGCGATGGAGCATCTCGAAGCGCCTCAATGTATCTTGCGAGGCCCTCGCCACTGAATGACACAAGTGGGGAGATCTCAATCGCACTGGCAGCGGCCAGTTTCTGGGAGAGAATCTGGTCAGCCTCTTCCTTTGCGAGCATCGCCTGCGTTGCGGCGATCAACCACGTTTTCGATTCGTCAAAAATCATTTGACGAGCCGTATCTGGCGAGTCAATGGCACTTCCTGGGGCGTTCTTGACTGGTGCAAACTCCGTTTCACGTGGTACAGCAAGCACGGCCATGCGAGATGATAGTGGAAATGTATCAAAGATGAACGCTTCGAGCTTGATACCTGAGTTGGCCGTGGGCGTGTAGGTTTGGCCATCCTCACCAGCGATTGGGATCTTCTTCTGAGCGACGTGATACTCCAGACTTAAATTTGGAAGCACGACTTCACTCAAGAACTCACTTCACATAATCAACGCAAGTGTTAGAGCCCTAGTACCGGCCAGAAATCAAAAAGGGCTGTTCCAGGTTTTGGACCTACGTGGTGAAGAAATGGTTGCAGATGTTCGCGGCCCCGTAGACCAGCCGACCGGTGGCTGGGTTCGTCAACATGGAAGCTGCTTTGTCCATTTCGGAGTACTCGATGACGCAGAACTTGCCATCTTTTTTGGCGACCACACCGACACTTTCGTTGGCACGCGACTTCCACACGACTTTGTTCCCACAATCGGCGTTCTTGTCGATACAGTACCCGATAAACACGGGATCGGCGACCTTGCAGAGCGCATTATCAACCGACAACACATGGAGATATTTGACACCACGCTGCTTTAATCGGTTCAGGCCGCCACTGTGAGCAAGAGCCTTGTAGATACCGCCGTTACCATCAGAGGCAGTCGCAAGAGTGTGGGAGTCTTCGAGCATCAACTTGCCGTCCAACGTGAAGCACGGCAGCGTTCCTTGCGAGAAGAAAAAGAATTGATCCTCATCGAGTCCGAAGAAGCCATGTTCGCGGAAGTATGTGATGGTCTCATCGTGATTCATCATGCTGGTCATCACAAAAAACTGGATGACCACCTTGCTTTCTGATCCACTTGCCTGTGGGAACGTGGACGCCGCGAGCATTTGCAGCTTGCGCACACGCTCAGCAAAGAGCTGAAATAGACTTCGCTCAGATGGGAGTCCGATATTGTACATCCCTTTGGCGCCAGCGAAGCCCAGGCGCGTTCCTTGCCCACCGCCCATCACGAGCGCACACACTTCACCATTGCTGATAGCTTCTAGACCACGCGTGAGCCAGCGCTGCTTATCCGTGTCGCTGCAAGTCTCAAGCAAATCGAACTCTTCCAGTGGCTCAATGTTGGCGGTCTTGCTCGATGTGCTGGCATGTCCAGAAGTCGACGCAGTGAAAATCGACTCGAGCAAATCCAGATCGAGACCTTCCAACTGCACGTAAACCCACACGATGAACTACTACACATCCACCTCCGCTTGAATGGTATTTGCTGAACTGTACAGTACCTGGCCGGTGAGCGCATTCGCCTCGCTCGCACTCAATTTCCCATCAATGTAAAACTGCTCCGATCATTGCCATCGTCATTCATTGCTCCATTCGCCCAATTTAACTGAATTCGCGAAACCAACAGACGTACCTGAAGTACATGGTCTTGTCCTTTCTCTCTTAAGCGCTGCACGAGCGCATCCGGCACAACCGCTGTCCTTTTCAGACGCTTGTTGGTGGGAGATTCCATGTCACCTTCGGAAATGCGTTTGTTTTTTGAAAAAGACACCTAGGCCATTAAGTGCGCATGCGTACTTGAGGTTTCGAAATCCCCAAAGTCCCCAACTCAAAAGTTATAAGTACGGTTACGTTGTAACCTCGGTTTTGTTTAGGTACGGCAAGAACAGCAAGCCTGTGACGATGTGTAAGGCCAAGTTCCACACGGCACCACGGTAATTTCCTTCATGCCACAGCAACTATGCGCCACATAAGATATAAGCCATCAGTATGCAGTAGAATGGTCTTTGTGACGGCCTTTGCGTCGAGGTTGACACGTACCATCATGTGGCTGATCCCACCGGAGAAACTCGAAATCGATCCGCAAAAGCAGGCAACAAATTTCATGACCAGCAAGTTGTTTCTGATTGTACTTGGCGACAGCTTGCTTGCCTCGTACGCCAAGCAGGTGAGCCAACACGACACAAAATTGCACAACAAGTTGCCCCAGTCCAAAAACGACACGTGTCCGCGAGCGTCGGGCCGTGGACGAAACCGATCTTCCAAGTAATCCGAGATAAGAATGCCGCTGCAGGACATGAAGATGCCAAGGATGAGCTCTTCTCCATCTGGTACCCGGATCGTGCCAATGAATTGTGGCTCCTTTGGGTCGCTGTTGTCAAAAAGTGATGTGAGCCATGGGGACCGTCGTTGACACGTGGAGATGATGGGACTTGGAGACGTACCGCACAAAACCTGGACTCCCAAACACGGCTCGCATCACCGTGACGATAATAAATACGTTGGAGACGAGCAGAAACGAAGGGGACTGGTGTAAGACCTTGGATGCAGCAGCCGCACCAAGTAAGCGCTGGGAGTACTGTGTTCGCACGAGCACCTTGCCCACATGGAAGCTTCCACAAGCGCCAACAATTGTCACACAAATGTATAATGGACCAGCCAGTACGTTCCCAGTGCTGAGATCGCCCGCGTGGTCCACCATGTATGAATACGATGTGAATACCCTGAGTGTACCAATCTTTTCATTTTAGTCAACTGAATAAAATCTGTGACGGGGGCCGTCATGGCAAGCGTAACGTTCATGAAAATGGCTACATACCCGAGAAAGGCGGCACGAAACTGAAGACACGGTACTGGTGCGCTGTGTATTTTTTGGAGCTCTTCGTACCCGTACGATACACCATCGAGGAACGGACCAACAAAATTGATCAAAGTGGCAGTGGCATTCACGTTCCAGCCTGGGATGTACCATTCGGGCAAGAAACACGTGTAGATGCATTCCGCCAAGGTCGCCAACAGCAGCGACCACATGTACGCAAGGTTCGTCTCGTGGGCCGCATGCCGTTCACGCTCGTCGTCGTCTCCGCTTTCTTTGCGCGCTGAAACAACGGACAGATCGTCTAGCAACCCCGGTGGGACGGAGGAGCGTCGCCTAGTTGTGTCGGGACTGGTCCCGGCGTCGCCCGCGGTCACGACCGGCAGCGCGGACCGCAGCATATTCAGTTCGCACGAACAAACACGCCGTTTCTCCCATGCAAAACACGGTAAGTGCGCTTTGTTTTTACAACGCGTTAAGTACGCATTATGTTAAGTACGCACCGGATGGTGTGAAGGCGGCAAAGTGCAACGAAAAACCGCGGGAGTTCTCAACGCAGGAGACGAGTGTCAACGGGGAGATCCTATTCGCGAGGTGCTGTGCCTAAAGACGTGAGAGGGGGACATATACAAACATGGACGAGGAAGAAGCGCGTCTGCATCCTGCAGATGATGCACGGCAGTCGGCTCACGGTGACGTCGCCACGGCAGCAGAAGCTACAGGAGACGCCGCTCCTAATGCGATTGGCGAGGTTGACACCCAATCGTCTCGTTCCGAGACGGCAGTTGAAGTGCTGGCTTCTCAGAACAGACCTCAAGGTGCGACGATTGCAACTGAAGACGTCGCAGTCGATGAGAGAGGTACGTCACCATAGTGTTGAACGGAGTCGTATGACGTACTGACGTGTTGTTGGTGGTGATGACACAGAGGTGCTTTTTCTGATTGCGAATTACCTGGAGAAGCGCGAAGAGTCCAAGCACGCAGCGCAGACTTTGATCGCAGATTTGTCTTCGAGCGATTTGCTTGGCGAATCAGTTTCATGGAATGGGCAAGCCAAGAACCTCACGTATGCCGACTACAAACGGCGTCATCGCGACCTTGGGCCGGACCATCTGCTGCATATCCTCAAGACAGCATTGACTGCAAAGTCTCCACGTGTGAGTGCGTCTGGCAGCGCACTTCTTGCATCCCAGTCATTGCTGTTGAAAAGCCGAGCGACATCGCGTCGCAAGCCACTCACACCAGCAGAAAGGATGGCGATCCAAGCAGAAATCATTGACAAGACGGTGCGCTTACGCAAGTTGCAACGCACTGAGGCGCTAGTGAAGCGAATCGTCAGCAAGTACGACCGAATGATGCAATTTCTGGAGGATTCCAAGTTTGAATCGCTGCCACTGGACGTGCGCTACGCGTTGCAAGCGTCTTCTGTTGCGACTGTCAATGTCACGGCGCTTGCCGCAGATGTGCGTGCTGTTCGGCAGCTTCTGCAAGTGCGAGATGAGAAGGCTTCTCTTCAAATGAATGTGTATGAGTTGCTCGTAAAGGCGAAGAACGCCGGCGCAATGCAGTCGACCGCAAGAACAGGAAGAAACCATCTATCGCGAATACATCGGCGAGAGATCAGTATGACGGCGACGCCACAGCTCCCACCTGTATATATTTACAGTCGCATTCGTCGTCTGAAGACATTGAACGGCCATTTACAGATCCCAGCGTACTGCATGACCTACGACAAGACCGGCAAGTTTGTGATCACAGGCGCGGATGACAGGTACGATGCATTTGATAGCATGGGCATAGCAAGTGTAGTTTACAAAACTGACTCAATTGTCGTTTTGGATCAGGTTGATCAAGATCTGGTCGCTTCAAACTGGTGATCTTCGCTTCACCTTGCGTGGCCATGTCGGTAACATCACCGATTTGGCGGTTAATCAGTCAAACACGATGCTGGCGTCGTCCTCTGACGACAAGACGGTCCGTGTGTGGGAGTTGAGCACAGGAGCGCCGGTGGCAGTGCTTCTTGGGCATACTAGGTGGGTTGATAATTATCCTTAGACTTGGTTGATTGGGAACGATGACGCTGACTATGTTGTGCATATATAGTGTCGTCAATTCTATTCGTTTCCACCCGGAAAAGAATATCGTGGTCACGGCGTCCGACGACGGCAACTGCTTCTGCTACAGGCTCCCCGATATCGCCAAGTTTGATGAACTGGAGACAAAAGCGCAAACTGCGAAGCGGCTGCTGAATCAAGGAGCGTACTTGCTCACTCTCCGCCCAGCGTATTCACTGAGACACGCGAAAGACCAGCCCAACGTTCGCTCTCACAAGGTTCTTTGCCTCAACTTCAGTCGTTGCGGTAATTACGTTGTCACGGGAGGACACGATGGGGTTGGTCGTGTGTGGGATGTCTCGCCAATAGCAAGCTCAGATGGCCAAGGAGCGGTGTCCGAATTTCACGTCGCTCTACAGGACCCAATGCTTGTACTATCACCTCCAACGCCAGTCCAACACAACGAGCCCACAGATGTGCCTCCACTCGTGTTGGAGCCTGCAATTCAAGAGGGTGAAACGGGAACAGAGGTAGTCGCCATTGCAGAAGAGTCAGTGGCACCAATGGTGTTGGATCCACAAGTTCGTCAAGACGTTGCCATACCTTTGCTGCCACGTTTACCCATTGATGGTCCACCTCGTCAAGATATCGCCATGCCCATGGTGCCACCAGTGATTCCCATCGCGCCGGAGCGGCGTGGTGATGCAAGCAGACAGCAGCCGCAGCTGGCGCCAGTGCAACAAAGTCGCCATGTGGTCGTGAATATCGACCAAGTCACGGTGATCACCGATCCTGTCGCGTTCCTCAAAGGCCACACCGGACCAGTGACCAACATTCTATTCAGCCACAAAGGAGACCGAATTGCTACCGCCTCGATAAAAGATGGCACCACAAGAGTGTGGCAGTGGGAGAAGAAGTACAAGAAGGTGACCCACAAGGTGTTATTTCTTGATGAACACAGTCGAGAGCGAGAGCTTGCGATGCTGTACGGCATTTCGTCGCGAAAGAAGACACCGCCCGCGGTCGATACATTGGTGTGGACTCGTAACGACAAGCGGCTGATCACGTTGCACAGCACAAAACCGGATTCCGGAACGGGAGAGGGCGACTGGAGGCAGCGAATGCGAGTTTGGGACCCCATGACAGGAAAGCTGGAAATGACACTTGCTGCTGTGGATAAGAACAAGGAAAACGGCCACGTGAACGCAGTTTTTGCGATGGATGTACATCCGACAGACTGGCGGATCGTTGTGACGGCTGGCCACGACGGCCGTGTGTTCATTTGGGACATTTCAGAAGGTCGCATGTTGAAATCGTTCGTTGTGACATCGCCCGAGGGAGAAACCGTTGCGCTCCTGGATGGCAGCTTTATGCCCACTGGGGACGGGTTCTGCTTCACCGATCGGCTCGGACGCCTATGCATTTTTGGCACGGGTTCGGGCGAGCCTTTATCGGCCGTTCCTGTGCAGCAGTATTTTTTCAGCGACTACGCCGGTCTCGTCACGGACCGCCAATTCAACGTGATCGACCGCGAGACGCAAACAGCTCCAAGTCTCATGGAGTCGGGTCCACTTGTAGACATCTTCAAAGTGCGGTACCCGCACCAACCACCACATCTGATGGCAAGCAAGGGTGCGTGGACGAAAGAGGAATACGAAGAAAATCGACGTAAACGTGTGCAGCAATGCATGGAATTGGAAGTGGCCAGCAAAGTTCGACATTTACCAAGTGACGATGCCTGTGATGGAGAAGAAAATTTCCCACTTGCGATCGTGGAGCCTCCAGCGCCTCGTCAGAATTTGGACACCACCGCGTCGGGTCCACTGTTAGCCACCAACTCATATCGGTTGAATGGGGATGCTGTACTCCAAGCAGAGATTTTGCGACGAGCGAATTTGAGTCGCCGTCGCCAGAACCAAGAGCAGGCTCGCCAACGAACGGATCCATCGATCGAGGAGCGCGACACATCATTTATGAATGATGCCATCTCGAGCGATGATGATCGCAGTGATGAAGATTTTCAAGTGCCCGCGAATCGACGAACTGAACATGATGATGAAGATGGTGACGAAGACGATGACGATGATGATGACGAAGAAGACTCGGAGGTCGATGACGACGATATGCTGAGTGATGCGAGTGACGCGCCAGAGGGGGAACGCTTGCTACGACGGCGTGCTCGGCGGCCACTTTCTGCTCGTGGGCGGCGGCTTGGAAGACAAGGTGTGGAGGAAAGCGGTGACGAGGCTGTTGGCGTGCGGTCACGAAGAAGTCGAGCGCTTGCGAGAGCACGGTTAGTCGAAGACGAGGATGAAGAGCACGTCCATGAAGTTGACGGAGAAGAAGGCGGTGGCGTTGATCGACTTCGGCGGCAAACTCGCAGTCGGAGTTTGTCGGCAGAGACCATCGACTCAACAGCTGAGGCGGTCATTGTGGAAAGTAACGATGGATTCATCATGGGCGACAATCAACTCGACAAGTTTGACACGAGCATCACTTTCGATCAAATGCTTCAAGGGAAAGCGGAGCAACTAGCAGCATCGGGCAATACCAGTGACACAGCCTTGATTGTGTGCGCTTTCTGCGGCGAAGGCGACGATCGAGGATTGCTCAAGCTCCCAGGTGACGCAATGGGGGTCCATCCCTTGATCAATGGAACCCAGCGATTGTTTGTGCATGACCAGTGCACAATCGCCTCGCCGTTGTGCTTTAACCGCAACGGTAAATGGTACAATGTCACCAAGGAGATTCGACGAGGGCGATCAATCGTTTGCTTCGAGTGCAAGAAGCGAGGAGCTACCGTTGGCTGTAACTTAGAACGATGTCCCAAGTCGTACCACTGGAAGTGTGCGGTCACGTGCGGTTGGTCGATCAATCAGATTCACTTCTACTGTCCAGATCATGCCTCGCTAGGAAACAGTCAAACTCCAGGAGCGAGTGGTGTGGACCGTGAGATGCAGCATCGGCTGGGCCTCACATTCCATCGTGAGTGGTTGCAGCTGCCCAGTTTGGTCGGGATGCATCCGTACGTGCCACAGATGGGGGATAATTTGGTGTACTTCCCTGAGGGCCACGCTCAGTTCCTCAAGATCACCGAGCTGAAAGAACCAGCATTTTTGCGTCAAATGTCTCGATTTGTGTCGCTCAAGTGCCGCGTCGTCGGGGTCAAGTACCAGTTCCCGACGTTGGCAGAGTACCGTGTCGGTATTGATGGCCAGAAAGCTATCCAGTGTGACATCGAGTTGGCCGTACTCGCGGTCCCAGCCGCAGCATTCCCTACACGTGGACAAGACCACGAAGAAGAGAAAGAAGAGAAGCAAGAGACCGACGAGTCTATGGTGCCGGAAGGAGAAACGTTGTTCATCTCGGACGCACCATCGTTCTCCAAGTTTGTGAGCGTCAACCAATTTTTACAGCCAGTGGACGCTCAAGAGTGTGAAAGGTTGGCGATCAAAGTGCGGTTTTTCTCCAACGATGTCTCCAACTTCTTGGTATTAGACCATACTTACGAAGCGGGTATTTCGGGGAACTGGAAAATCGGCCAGCGAGTGCGGATGCCATTGATCGAATTGAATCAAGGTCTTCAAATTGACTGCAAGACCTCGCTTGGCACGATTGAGAAGATACTGACAAGACACAGCGTTGCCAATCCGGCTGTGATGACTCCGTGGGAAGCTATCTACGTCCGATGGGATGCCGAGGACGAAGAAGACTGCACCGTGAGCCCGTGGGAATTGGAGCCAGCGACGGCCACCGAGAATGCAGTCAAGCGAGAGCGCGAGCGCGATTTGGTCGCCGTCAAGCTGCACAAATCGAGACAGCTCTCACAGCAGCGCCGCCGTCTGTTAGCGGAGGCGCTCTCATCCATGATGCAGCTCAGTATCGCCAAGGACTTTGCCGCCCCTGTGAGCAGTGAGTACGCGGACTACATGGTGACGGTTGCGAATCCGATCGATTTGACCAAGATCCGAGACCGCGTGTTGGCTGGGTACTATCGTCAGCTGGACGCATTCATCGCCGATGTCGAGCTACTCCACGCAAACTGTGAGACGTACAATGTGTCAACGAGTGATATCGCACAGAATGCGAGAAGTATCACCAGTTCCATCTTGACCAGCGTCCAGCAAATCTGCCCCGAGTTTTTCTCCAACCGGCCGGAGACCGATACCACCACCAGTCATGTGCTTCAGTATCCACCAACGGATTTTGGCGTCAACCAAGACGAAGAGATTGCCGAAGTGGACGATTTTGAGTTCGAAGTAGAAGGCGGCCATGCCGCAGCGATGCAGCGCGTGGCCGAGGCAGAGGCAGCTGTTGCCCCCCAGGAGCTCTCCGATGTCGATTCTGATCTTGCTGCCGTGCTGGACGACTTGGCGGACGTGATGCAGTCAACGCGGCGCAGTACTCGTGCTTCGACCTCGCTGAATCAGGGTGACGCTGTCGTTGAAGCTCTTGCTGGGAGTCCCCGTCCTTCTCGACATGCAGCAGTAGCCGCCGCAGGGACTCCGGAGAGACGACGCGCACCAGTACCAGTTACAGCGGCGGCAACTCCAGAACGCCGACGAACGTCCGTGGCACCAACAGAGATGGCTACGCCAGAGAGACGAACGAAACGCGAGTCTGCAGTGTTAAATGAGCCATCAGCCGAAGCCCTCAAGAGCAGCAGCACACGCAAGCGCCCACGCACGTCAGACGCGCACCGCATTCTCAAACTTGGTGATGTGTTAAATGCGCTCACGACGGATCAAAGGGGTTTGTATAACGAACGAGCCATGGAAGATTTGCCATCTCTGCTCCGCGATTTCCATGAAGCGCTCATGGGTGCCGACAGGTACGGGATCTTTGGGGTCCCGGTTACAGAAGACGTTGCACCTGGCTACTTTAATGTGATCACAAACCCAATGGATTTCGGAACGATCCTGGACTCGATCGAGCGGTACACACGCTTTTCGAGCTATTTTGTGAGTGTTCTTTGTCCCCTACAATTTGGGAATTTGGGTTGTGTGATGTGGTGACTGACTTTGTCACTCTTTCTTTTTCTCTTTCCCAACAACAGGAGCATGTGGAACTGGTTTTCACGAATGCCATCACGTACAACTCATGGGAGTCGGAGATTGGGGCAATTGTCAAAGAGATGCAAGAGTACTATGTGAAATTTCTGCTGGATGCGATTGGCGCGTCAGCGAAAGCCAAACCAAAAGCTCGTGGCCGTTCAACGGGTTCGCATGTGAACAAGAGAAAGCGTCGTGCGGTGTCGGATGACGATGACGATGACGATGATGGCGAACAGGAAGAAAGCTCGGATTCAAGTGGGTCGGGCTCCGACGTCGCAAATGTTAAGGTGGAAAAGAACGACGATAGCAGTGATGGCAGTGCAGACGACGACGATGGCGACGAAGATGCTGCTGATGACGACGACGACGACGACGACGACGACGATAATGATGAGGAGGAGGATGATGAAGACAGCGAACCCGACTGGAATGACGATGAGAAACCACGACGCCGACGCATGAAACGAGAAGTGACAAAGAAACCAAAGGCAAAGAAGGCAAAAGCTGGCAAGGCGGCCAAGAAGAGCGGCGGACGACCAAAAGCAAAGCGTGCACGCACCTCGCGACGATGATGATGAGGAGGAGGAGGATACCGAAGGAGTTGTCGTCTGGCAGTGTCTGTAGTGCTACAAGTGGGCAAATAATACTGTGAATTTGAATGGAACGAAAGGAAGGAAACAAGCATAACCAAATTCTGTCCTGGCCTGTTCTGATTTTGATTTTTGGGATTTATTCCTTATGCGTTGGGTATCATATTAACCAGTATTACTTCACAGTATTTTATATCAATAACACACCGCCCACTTTCAAAGTCGTGGCCCGTGTCGTCGTCGTCGCCGTTGCATTGTCCATGGGTTCATTTCCTGCGTCCATTTTGGCCACGATGCGTGCAGCGAGGCGTTGCAAAGACCGGACATCGGCGCCACTCACGCGGTCGCGTGGGCTTGTATCACCAAGCGACAATGCACCAACGACAGTACCATCTCTTGTGATCAATGGCAGCCCAATGTAAAAGCGAATATTCATAGCGGAGACCAACGGGTTCATCGCAAAGCGTTCGTCCTTTTGCGAATCCAAGACAATCAGTGGTTTGCTGGCCATGATGGTGTGTGCTTCAAAACCCACGTCCCGTGGTAGCTGGTCACCAGCGAGCCCCACGGATGTGACCAGCAGCACGGTGGAGACCGAGACAATCGCGACCGCGGCGACGGGACAACTGATACTCGTGCGTGCAAGATCCAGCAACTCGTGGAGGCTTTCTTTGGCGTATTGCTGCGACAAGTTGAGTGTCTTGATGCGCTGCAGCCGCTGCGCTTCACGCGGTGGCATTGGCGCGTCGGGCCACGGGTTCCCCTTGGCGTACGTGAGCGGGTAGCTACACAGCGAGCTCTCTTCCGCGTCATCTTCATCCACCGAGCTTGTGGTCGACGCCATGGACATGGACATCGAGCCAGTGCTGGAGCTCAGCTTTGGCTTGAAAAATGGGTCGCCGCCGCCTTCTAAAAAATCTTCCAGCGCGGACGGACGTGCGTAGCTGTAGCTGCTGCTGCTTCCGCTTCTTGTGGAAGAGTCCAAGGAATGATTGTACTGTGGCAAGTCAAACGAGGCCGGCGACGACGAGCTCCAGGATTCTTTCGCGATACCACTGTGGCTGTGGCTGGCGGAGGCGGACACATCCCAGCTGCTGCTGGTACTCGTGCCGACAGTCGAGCCGCCTGTGATGCTACTCGTACTGGTCCCCGTGCCAAGCTTCTTGCGCGCCATGCGCACTTTGCCCCACAAGGCACTGGTGTCCTCGCCATTGATACACGAGAGGCAAACCCGCACGGTCTCCTGGTGGCGCATCAGCGTACACTTGCCACACACCGAGGAGCCACACATCCTGCAGTGGTGTTGTCGGCGAAACATTTTGCTGAACGATTGCGTACAAAGGCCACACGCATCTTTCGAGATCCAGTTTTTTTTATCGACCAATTTGTTGTTGCGGATCCGATGGTTCACGATCGCACTTGGAATGAACCGTACACACGCGGCAAGCTTGAGCAGCCACTGGCGGTTGGCTTGCACTTGCCCTTCTTGAGGAGCCACTGGTGCTGTCACAAAAAAAGTCACCCGGGTCGCGTTCGAGTGGTCCGAGGCTTCGACGATAAAGCCCCACTTGGTGATTTCGCAGCGCCTTGAGACCGCGGCTGGGTCCCACAGTGGCGGACACGACTTGAACTGGACAGATTCCCATACAGAGGCGCCCCACCCAATGCGGTGCGGGTCGTGGACGTCGTCGGACGCGTACGACTGGTTGTACTTCATGAATAAGAAATCGCGCATCGGAAGTTGGGCACTGACGTCGCGGAGCATGAGCCAGTGGAACGACGTCGAGGACGCCAGCGGTGTCGAAGAAAGCGAGCTCGCTCTTGACGATGAGGACTGGGAAGACTGGGAAGCCAACTGGTGAAACGATGATGGAGGCGGTGGCGGCTGATAGAGCACGGTGCTGTCCACGTACATGGCGCCAAAGAGGTCGGCGGACGTGGCCGTTTCCGCCAGCAGTTCCATGACTTCTTCACACGAGCTGTTTTGCAGCAGCAGCACGCCTTTCATGGTCACCAGCGGCTGCTGCTGGTGGTCGTCTGCGTCGGTCTCTGCGTCTGTTGTGTTGTCCTGCGAGAGCACTTCGTAGATTCGGTAGTTTTCCTTTTCTTGCATGAGCTTGCTTTTTTTTTCCTGGCAAGCGTCATCGTCGACCACGCGCCGCACGAGCGACCGCAAGCGGCGGTCGCCAAGCGCTTCTAGTTGGCACTCGAGCTCTCCTCGAACAAGCGACTTGAGGCCTTTGTAGCGGCTCGCGATCTCGGTCCCATATTGGCCCGAAGAAGAACTAGCACCGCTCATGTGGACAGTAGTAGAGTTGGTTTAGAGGACCGTTAAAGCTGCACCACTTTACATACACGAGAAGAACGCGCTGAAGCGAATCGGTCGCTCAATGGCGGTTCTGTTGGTGGGGGGTGCTCAATACTGGCAAGTCGCGCCAACGGAGAGAGAGCAAGCGAAGGAGCGATAGAGAGAGCGAAACAAACAGCAGGCGCACCGGCCACTGGGACTGGCCGCGGCAGCTGCTTTCGATCTGTGCCATATCCGGATCCATGGTACCGGTAAGGTGTCATGACACCTGTCATGAAGTGAGGCAGAGAGCATGTGGTGCTCCTGGCAGTGTGCATGCACTGTCCACATGGCAGGACAGATATATTTAGATACTGTAGCGAAGCGTACACTGTGTTTCTAAAGGGGCACTTTTTTTTGACGAATGGACCACCGGACCAAAACGCCACCCAGCGCCCCACCCACCCGACAGGTCACCTGGCAGGTGCGCTCCACTCACCGACTCTTGTCCTTGGTGACGGGCATGTCAATATCAGAATGCGGAAGCGCCGCCAAAGGTCAGGGCTGACCTCACTTCAAGGTTTCGTTCCGGTATTAATACCGGTGAGCCTGGTGGTATTGCGGTGAGAAATCGAGATCATGGGGCATATCCTTGTGAGGAATCAATTGCGTCCACGTTGAGCTCGTCGACAAGCACAACGAGCGCATGACAAGAAACAACGATGGCATCAACATGTGCGCTCCTCCCACCGCACAGTGCACACATGTGTTGCGCGTTCACTGTGAGGAGAGTGTCTTGCTGACCTCATCAATCCATCCTTTCTTTCTGCTTGTTCCATCGGCAACTGAACCTGTACCATCGAAACGGTACACAGTACCAACGAAATGGTCCACTGTACCAAGGAAAGTCCTCTATTTGAACCGAGTTCAGTACTCACCAGTTGCAGCATGTTGCAAAATGAGGGGGCTTCCTCCCTTTTTGGCCACCCGACCATGAACAAGAACGAGGGGACCACCGCAAAAAGCCCGCAAGCAAACTCACAAGATGGCGTTGCGTGTGGCGAGCGAGAAGCTCGCGGCGGCGACGCGAACGTCCAGCCCATCGGTGATGCTCTACCGCTACATCACCAAGCAAGTGCCACGTGTGTTGACGCTGTACGATATCCCGATGGAGCCATCCGAGGCGCGTCTCGCGATCCAAGCGCTTTTCCGCAAGCACGCCGACGTCAAAGACCCACGTGTGTTGGATATGCTCATCAAGAAGGCCAACATGGAGCTTGAAGAAACGCTGATGCAGTGGAAGCAGAAGGTGCACTTGCTTGCATTACTGGAATCCGGTGAGAAGCTGCGCAACGAAAAGAAGCAGCCAACTTTGGAGGAGTCGTTCGACAAGTTTTTTGCCAACACTGACGATGATGAGGATGACTGGGATGATATCCGTGAGGTAGTTCCAGTGAACAAGCACTAACTAGGTCGCCTCAAACCATAGGTGGCAGCCACCATTTTGCTGGTCAAAACCGTCTTCCATCCATATTCATACCATAATAAATACCCTCACCTGAAAAAAATCAAAACAAAAAAAATGAAGCGTACGCCATGCCAGTAAATGTTTGTATTTTTTTTATTTTTCTGCGCCAAGACAACGCGTAGTAAAACATGCAACACAACTGTATAACTTAACATCTCGGGGGCTCATGGCTGACTCTCGTTAACAGGGTGCCCGACCGGTCCAGTCCTGTATCAACTGTCAACTTTCTCTCTACTGGTGCGGACCGAGTGGGTTCACTTGCATGCGAACTTGGTGTTGTGTCGTGTACGCTGTGCGGAGCAGCTCCTGCATCGTGAGATGCGCGTCCATGAGCTTCATATCGGGCGGTGGCGGCACGTACATCTCGGCTTGCTCGACCATGGCATTGGTTGTGTGCATTCTGTGCTGTGGAGCCTGCATATCGAGTGTGTTTTGCTCCACACCACGGATCGCGACATCCGCGAGGTTCTTCAAGAAGAAGTACTTGTCACCGCTCACACACTCACGGGCAAATTTGTCAGCGACACTAAACGTGCCGACCACGAGCCCATCCGAGGTCACCAATGGGAAACCGGCATAGAAGCGCACTTTGCCGTCTGTGACAAGCGGGTTGTTCATGAACCGGATATCTTCACTGGCGTCCAAGATGATCGTTGGCTCGGTCGACATGATCGTGTGGGCGTCAAAGAGCACGTTGCGTGGCAGTTCGCGCTGCTCGACGCCGACGTTGGCCATCAAAAACCCGCTCTTGTCGCCGACAAAGCAAATGGTCGCGATCTGGCAGCCCATCTCGGCCGCGGCGTATTCGCACATCTCTTGGAAGTGTTGTCCTGGGTCCACCAAGTGGAGCTCCCGCACTTTCTTGAGCCGTTCCGGTTCGTTGTGAGGGACCGGAGGCTTTGGCCACTCTTGGCGGCTACTGTAATTCAGCGCGTACGAGAACGTGGTATTCTCGCTGATGGTGTTTGCAAGTTCCATTGCCGCAAACTCTTCTTCGGATACGCCAGGCACCATCATCGGTTGCGCGTACATGCTGAATTCGTTGAGCGACGCGTCCGACACGGTCGAGTTCGTGGACTCGGCGCGTTCTTTGTGAAGCGCAGCTCCTCCTTTGCGCGTGTTGATGGTCTTGCTCGAGTTCAAGAAAATCATATCGCTGGCCGACGTGCCTTTGTGTGGGCTGCTACTGGAATGCTCGTTCAAGATGATCATATCGCCTGGTCCACGCGAACGGTTGTGGACAAGGTGCGCAGCCGGCACGGCAATAGGAGGCGTCGACGAGGACGTTTGCGCTGCTGGGTAGGTCTTGAATCGCATCGACTCGCTATTGGACTCGGAGACGGAGCTGTGGATCGAATGCTCGTGGATCACTGGCTGAGCGCCTGGCACCGCATTCGCGCCGTACCCGTCTTCTTCATACGCCGAGCTGGATGCATCCGAGGACGAGTATCCAGAGATACTTGGTTGCTTGACGCCAATCGGCACCGAGCCATTTCCAATGGACCGCGGCCCACGCGAAAGCGAGTCCGAGCCCGAGCTGCGCATCGACGCGACAGATGAGTTGCGGCATTGCTCACACACACGGATCTCCTTGTTGGCGCCTCCTTGGCGGAGGTTTTTCATTTCGGAACACTTGCTGCACACGACATCGCCACACAAGCGGCAGTGGTGCTTGCGCCGCAAAAGCGTAAATGCCTTGATACACAAGAAGCAGCATGCGCCATCTTTGACGATTTGTTTCTTGGAAAGAATATTCTGCGAGGAAAGCGACTTGGCGACCATGACGTTGCCGATCTCGGCGACACAGGCGATCATCTTGGTCATCCACGTCTTGGTCAATGAGGAAACCGCGGCGCGGCCCGGGTGCGCTTCTGAGATGTACAACGAGATCTTGAGCCCGTCTTCGTGGTTCATTTCTTCCACGACGATACCACAGCGACGCAATCGCAGCCGCACAACGTTTTGGCTCGCTGGAAGTGGTGGACACCCGTCCAGTTCGATCGACTCCCAGATGGACGCACCGACGTACAGCCCCGAGCCATTCGAGCCGTACACACTCGAAGTATGTTCGGCATTCTTTTCAAACACGTCGCCATACCGTAAGAAGACATAGTCGCGATGCGGCAAATGGGGCTTGGACGCCTGCAGTGCCATCCAGTTGACCGAAAGCGACTCGTGCATCCGCGCCGGCGTTTCTTTGCCTTTATGGAGCATCACGCCATCAAGGAAAAGCGTGCCAAAGATCTCGCCCATGACGTCGCGAAACTTGCCTGTGGTCTCCATTTTGAGCATGTTCATGACATCGCCCAGTGGCGCCGTGACCGTGGTCACGCCTTTCATTGTGAAGAACTCTTTCTCTTCGAGCTCGTACAGCTTGAAGTTGGACTTGTCCTTGACAAGCGTCATGTCAAACTCGGACGTGAGCGCATCCACGCGCGACTGCCCGAGGAAGCGCAAGTCGCGCTCGATATCTTCGGTCACGCGCACGCGGTATGTCTTCTCGACCATGGGGAACATGGCGTATGCGTTGGCGGCGTTGGCACCCGCGGCTCCGCCGTTGCTAGACGAACTGTACGAACCACTTGACGACAAGCTTGTCATTGTTGTCTGGATGGAGAGGGGGTGGGATTTGCTGGCTGCTTTCCCCTGTTTTGTCTCCTTCTTCTTCTCTTCCTTTCTTTCCGCTCTTTGGAGTCTCCCGCTTTTCTGCTGGGGGGTTGCAAAATCACCAGACTCTTTTATGCAGTTTCACCCAAGTGCCCAGTCAGAAAAAGAATCGACTTTGCTTCAAATTCCCGCTTGGCGCGCCCGTCGACAAAGGAGTGGACAAAAGGCTTGGTGATATCTTCCCGCGCCGCTTTGTAGGCTTTTTTCGGATTGAGACCTTCCTCGCGATCACGTTGTTGGAAAACCAGTGATCGACGATCGTTGGTGAGTCGGCGTTGGCGTCGGTGTTGAGTGTCCAACTTTCCAACAAAACAATCCAAGTGCCAACAACAAAAGTGGGTCGTTGGTTTTTTGTTTTGTTTTCCCTTTCAACGTGGGGAGGTTGTCACGTTGAATCGACGATCAAATCCCCCAATCAATTTCTGTTTCTCTCTCCCTTCTTTCTTGGGGCACACACACTGTTCTTGACTCGCTCTCTCTCCTCGGACTCTGATGCTGCTCGACTTAAAACACTTCAGTGGATGATCGATCGAGGATGAGAAGAAAAACCGCCAGAGATGAAAGAAAAGCAGCTGGCGGTTGAACCATCTGCCTGACTGCCCCAGCGATCTCGTCGATCCTCAGAGCGAGATTTGGTCCTCGAGGACCAAAAGCTCGAACGAACTCCACCGACTTCAGGTGCAACTGAGTCTGAGGACAAGTCACAACGGCTGATCCTCAACCTCGAGCCTGTCGACGGTCGACAGTCAAACAAACTCCAGGTTGGCTCGGCTTGCTGGTCAGCAAACGCAGTTGCTCCCCATTCTGACAGGCTATTGGTCAGTACCAGATGCCGCAAGTGTGTCACTGTGGCGCAAGAGAATTGTTTATATAATTGCGTGTTTCTTGGAACTATTTTAGAGAAAAAGAATGTTCCAAGCTCCAGAATGGAAAATGACCTGCTGGCTGGACAATTATGACCTGGTTTTGCCCAATTGATGTGTATTTTATATTTATTTTCATTTTTTCTGTGGATGCCTTTTCGGCTTGGACAAAAAAAAAAAAAACCAGATTTGCACCAGAAAAGAAAATGAAACCCCAACCGGTACGGTACCCGAACCGTTGTGGAAAAGAAAACCAGGATTACAGAGGGAGTCCTCCGACGTTCCTCTATGCAGTGCCGGTGCTGTATAGAAATCGGTAGTTCTGCATGTGACGCCTGTACTGTAGTATTCGTCCAACGCGGCAACGATTTCGCAGATATTTGTCAAAATCATTGTCCTCGCCAACATAGAGGAAGCTGCCGCTGCCACCGCGTCAAGGGGGATGCCCTCGAAGCGCGATACGTTCAGAGCAGCACCACTGCATCTCGCTAGCGCGTGCGTGGCATGTCGGTTCCGAGAACATGATTGTGCAGCAACAGTGGCGCGCACTGGATGCATCAGCGCGACTACTGCACATGCCTGACAGTCCTGATTTACTGAATCATTCAGTGAAGCTCGTGGCCATGTTCGCTGTTTGTGGGCCAAAGTCAAAAGTTCTCTCCAAGCACCCTCCTCGTCTCCCTCCAACGCAATCGCTTTTGCGTACAGTTTGTTCAGCCACACTGCACGTAAGGCAAGCATTGACGTGCGTCAAAATGGCGCAATTGCAACCGAGACTTGGTCATTGTCGGTCGATTGGGCATGTTCGCTGTGACGAACTGGATGTCATCAGAAGCCATATCTCCCTCTCCAAAGTGAC